>OY747131.1:87862350-88002350 GCA_963556465.1 Berberis vulgaris
CTGGGCGGTTTTCCATGTTCTAGCGCCTAGGCGGCCGCCTAGGCCGATTTTTAGAACACTGGAGATAGGTAAGTTCAAAATTTTGCGAATGGGTAGGGGTAGTGTCATAATTTGCCTAGGGAGAGATATTTTTGTAATTTAGCGAATGGGGTGAAAGGGCATTGTTAGGAATTGGTGGAAGGGGCATTGTCAGGAATTGGTGAATGGGGGGGGGGGGGGCAGTTTTGGAAATTTTTATACACCACGCACATATAACCTTACCTTTTGAATTGCAGTTATAGATAGACTAGGGGTAATATATAGTGAATGTGAATATTACAAAGAGGGAGGAAGAAGGGCGTGCGGTAGTTGCAAAACAGAGAAAGAGGAAAGCGAAGGAGGAAGAAGTAGGGGGCCGACGGAGGTGGAGAAGAGGAAAACAAAGAGGGAGGGAGAGGACGTGGATTTGATGGACATTGTTTAATTTGGGCAAGGGCAAAATTGAAAACTGAAAAATTAAGTTGATAATATACACATTTTACTGTTCATTAATGAATGTTTGAAATGACTGGTTTTTACTATAAAATTATAAATGTGGAGGGTAAAATGGAAAGTCAAAATTTTAGATGTTGGGGTCTTTTTATAATTTATAAATAATTGAAGAATTTGAAATAAATTATGTTTAAGGTTTAGGTAAAATTAATGAATGTTTACATGGCCTGGCTTTCATGGAAAATCAAAAAGTTAGATGTGATGACATTTTTTTAATTTATAGATAAATTGGAGGGCTTTAAATAAATTATATTATGGCATTGAATGTAATTAATGAATGTTTAAAAAAGGAAATCGAAAAGTTAGATGTGAGACCATTTTATAATATATACATAAATTGAAGGGTTTTAAATAAATTGTGTTAGAGCCTTGGAGTGTAATTAATGAATGTTTAAAGGCTCTGGGTTTAAATGTAAATAGCAATAGCTTGAAATAGAAAAAGTGACAACCCAAATATTATGACAAAGGCACACCTTTTTAACTATTACTAAGGGGAGTGTGAGTT
Source organism: Berberis vulgaris (assembly GCA_963556465.1). Classification (NCBI taxonomy): domain Eukaryota; kingdom Viridiplantae; phylum Streptophyta; class Magnoliopsida; order Ranunculales; family Berberidaceae; genus Berberis; species Berberis vulgaris. The sequence continues at coordinate 87,863,387 of OY747131.1, forward strand.
ATCTAAACAGTTATAATAACAATTCACTTGTCTTCAACCTGATTTTTGGGTTGTCTAAACTGCTCTCAAGCTTTATAATATTTTACAACTAAAAATTAAAATGTGGGTAAAAGTAGCAAAGGGTGTTTGTGTCTTTAAACGAAAAAAATTACTATTACATTTTTTTTTCCAAATTTGTCCCCTCAAATTCAAATTATTTACAATCAAACTCAGTCATTCAAAATATTCATTAATTATATTTAAGCCCCTGACATAATTTATTTGAAGTTTTTCAAGTATTTATAAACGATAAATATGCACTTACATCTAACATTTATATTTTTCATTTTGCCCTCCACATTTAATAATTTTTACAATCCAAAATAGCCCCTCCTAAACATTAATAAATTAAATCTAAGCCCTTAAATAATTTATTTAAAACCTCAAATTATCTATAAATTATAAAAAGACCTTTAAAATTAACTTTTTGATTTCCCATTTTACCAATCACATTTCATATTCTTACAATCAAAATCAACCTCTCAAATATTAAATAATTATACTTAAGCCCCTAACATCATAATTTATTTGAGACCCTCCAATTATTCATAAACTACATATATGTCATTAAATTATAAATAATTATTTTATTTAAAAATTCAATAATAATTTTTATTTATTATTAAAATATTATAATAAAATAAAGTATTGAATATCCGCGCACATAAATCACATACATCTATTATAGTTTAGACTTTAGATAGACTGGAGATGTATACACGTCATCCCTCATTTTGGAACCAAAACATAGTCCAACTTAAAGTCACTTTGTAAGCATTCATTTACTTATTTTTCTAGGTTATACAACAATTTCTATTTGTAAGTCTTCTTAGTTGAGGTCCAAATAAAGAACTAAAAAGGCCTGAGGAGAGAAAACTGAGAGAAAGAGACCTCGCCTGATTGAGACGAAACTGAGAGAGAGAGACCTCGCCTGCTTGCAGATCTCGACGGATCTGCTCGCCTGTTCGACAGACTCGTAACTATTCAGAGCTTAAGGAGAGAGACCTCGCCTGAGGAGACGAAACAGAGAGAGAGAGACCTCGCCTGATTGAGACCTCGCCTGATTGAGATTTTCGCGATTAGATCTGGTTATCTCGACCAGATCTGAAGCAGTGTCTGAAAAAACCTGCGTCGCCCCCTTGATTTGGACGTCCTGCTGAGGTTGCTGCCTCGGTGAAGAGGAAAAGGGAGGCTCTGGCCGCCTGCTCTGTTCTCGACTGATCTCGCCTAACTGTATGTCTGGCTAGGTCAGGGCATAGTGTGGCATGACGGCTCCTCTAGCCGTCAGTACTTCCCCTCCCCCAATGGGGGTTAGGGATCATGCGGAAGCGGTCAGTAAGCCTACTTTAGCTCAAATATTGGGGAAAATACTGGTTGATGAGGTTAAGGAAACACATGTTGAGGGAACTAGATTCTGAAAAGAATGAGAGCCTGCCATTGGGCTTAAGGCATCTGACGAAACTCGTGGGGAAGCGTTCATGGAAAAACACGTGATAGTCTTAAAGTTCTCTAGCTACAGACCAACATTGGAAGATATTCGAGATTCGATACATCGAACCTGGGGGATTCTGGGCGATTTCTCGCTAGGTTTGCTAGATCAACGTCACGTTCTTGTCCGGCTTCAATCTGAGGCGGAAGCAAAGAAAGTCTTGGCAAGGGACTCGTTCTTGATTCGAGGAGTTCGATTCAAAGCTTTTCGCTGGCATGATGGTTTCAGTCTGAAAGCAGATCCAATATCTGTTCCACTATGGGTAGAGTTGCCTAACTTGCCTTTGCATTTATTTCATCCCCCTCTTTTGAAAGCAATTGTGAACTCTTTTGGTGTTTTTTTGCGCATGGATGACATTACTCGATGTCTTTCACGCCCGGGTTATGCCCGTGTTTGCGTGGAAATGACTTTGGCGGAAAAGCTACCGAGTAGAATTTGGATAGATAGATCTAACAATAGGGGCTTTTGGCAAAAGATTGAATACTCAGGTTTCAAATATTGTGATTATTGCTCATTGCTAGGGCATCAGGAGGATTATTGCAGAAAAAAGTTAGGTCATAAGGGCAATGTGAAAACACCCAACTTGGTGAAAGAAGAGAAGACTGAAGTCCTCAAGCAACAATATGTCCCAATGGTAAAAAAAAATAAAGTTTCAAAGCCAGAAGCTGGCACTAGTGATGTAAAGAATAATCAGGGTGAGAAAATCCAAGAGGGAGTTGGTGCTGAAAGGCCGATGGTCAAAGATTCGGGGAATGTCATGTTGTCAAACAAATTCGAGTCACTTACGGAGAACATAGTTGAAGACGAGAGTAATCTAATGAATAATCCATTGCCTTGTAAGGAGAAGGCTCCAGTCAGTGACATGGTAGAGCCAGAAACAACGGAGGAAGGACTTCTTGAGGCGGGGTACACAGCTGTTGAGATTGAAAAACAAGTTGAGACAATTTCAGGGCTTGCTTCGTCCCAGCCAGAGCGTGTTCTACCATTAACAGGGCTTGCTTCGTCAGAGCAAGTCGCGCTCGGAGCGGAGCATGTACGCTCTGTTTCTGCAAAGCACATAGCGTCACCAATAGAGCATGTTGATTTGGTGAACAAAACATCAAATGTTGTAGCTGATGATCCAAAGAAGTTGATCCCTAGGAAAAATGCGAATGATGGCCAAGCTTTTCTGCAAGAATGTGATAATGCTTCAGGTAGCAGCTCAAGGTCGTCGCGAGCGCACGAGTATGTTAACCAATTGGAACCAGGGAGGGCGCAGGGGGTTTTGATCAAGGTTGTAGGCGGGGATGTCGGGATCTCTAGCCCAGAGAAAAAGAAGAGCAGTGAGAATGCTTCTCTACAGATAAATGCAATGATTCCAGGCAGCAACTCCGGACCAACAAAGGAAGACGCAGTAGCTGACGATGATCACGTTGACAGTGGGTTTAGCTATGGCGCTGGCAATGGTGCTGGCAGTGGAGCTCACGTTGGTGCTCAGACTCGCGTTCATAGTGGTGACAAGGTGCATGACCGGAAGGTAGGGGTTTCAGCAGATGTGGGTATTGTACAAGATGACGAAACTTTAGTGGACGCAGTAGTACTTGAAGTACCGGATAAAAAACTTATTAACTATTTGGTTCGTAACGCTAACAGCGAAACCGAAATGGAGACCGATACCGACATTTCAGATACAATCAGTTCAGAAGAAGAAGATTTGGATGAATACACCATTAGGTCAAGATTAGTGTCAGGTTTAAAGACATACCAACTTCGAATATCGAAACGATTTGATGCGATGGACTTCAAAAACATCAAGGTATATCCTCGAAGATCATCTAGAACGAAGAAAAGTAACAGCAAGTACAGACATTGATCTAGGTGTTTGGTCAGTATTTATTTTGGGTTTACTATGATGTATGTCCTCTGGTTCTTTTTATCGGGTAAAGTCGTCATGTACCCCCGACTGATGTAAAAGATTTTTTCTAGTAATAAATTTTTATTTAAAAAAAAAAAAAAAAAAAAGTCTTCTTAGTTGTTCATTTACTCTACTTAAAAGGGCATCAATCAAATTGATGTTCATTCTATGAAACTCCCCCAACTTTTTTCCCCAAAAGAAAGTATCATTTTGCACGTTGGATCTTTTTTTTGTTAAAATTTGTTAAAAGCAAGTTGGATTAATGCGTTGCTTTAGCTTGATAGAAATTTTTGTCTTTTGATGGGACAAATGTTTTGATTTTAATATAAGATCATCCATATACCATAAGCTATATTAAATTATCACTAAAATTAATTAAAAAAACTATCAAAAATTTGAAAATAGATATTGTGTTTTTAGATTTTGTAACGTAATGTTACTTTGACAAAAAAAATTGACGTTACCAAGTTAATTATAACTTGTCACTTTGCGACCCCCCCACCCGGCGGGATGAAATTCCTGTGTCCGCTGCTGGTAACTAAAATTACAACATTGAACCAACGTTTTCTAGTTGTGCAGGAGCGCATAAAAACAAAAGGAGATGCAAGCAATTTAACAATAGCAGTACAAGAGAGAATAACACAAGATATAATGTGCATTGTTAATCAAAAGAACAACTCAACCAGTCAATCCACTCCAATATTCCAACTAAGAGTTCTTCTTAGAAATCTGTTCAAATGGATCCCAAAAGCATAAACATGCTACCATGCTCCCAAATACCCAAAGAAGGGTTATACATCAACAATATTTTCAAGAGAGTCCACCAAAACATGCACCTAAAATATCAAACTAAAAATGGGACTGAGTGTGTTTCTTGGACGCGAGTAAGATTTGTAGTGCATAGTTTCACAAGTCTAGAGTTTAAATGCTATTAAAGGCATTTTAATGGGCTCCGGATCAATTAAAAGAAACAATATTTGACCTTCAAACCAAATGGTATCAACAAACATACTAAATAGATCGAATATGTTACTGAATTTTTCAAGCAGGCTGCAGATTGGGATTTCAAGCAGATCTCTAGAATTCCGAACATAACTATTTTTCATGGAAGAGGACATATAGGAAATTAATACATGATAGGTATCGAAAAGGATAAAAGTAAAAGAGATAAAAATGTAGGCATATATATCTAGCTTAGCTAGAGGTAAAAAGGGAGAGGTACGTGAAGTTGATTGGGGTGGCTAAGGAAATAAAAGGTAGGCAGCTAGAGATAACGGGTTACAACACTCAACCTGTCCTCTTCTTGAAACATCATTTTCACATCTATTAACTCCTTAATGCACCATGTAGGCCCTGAATGCTATGCAGAAAGATCTCTTACAATTTATTTTCTTGTATGTGCATTATGTTTACACATGTATCATATAAATCACATACATACATACATGCATGCATGTTTAATTAGAGAAAATAAATAATAAACTAATTAAGCTGGCCAAGAGGGTGGTAATGGATAAGGACATGTTTGACCTTTTAACCCTTTCTCTTATCTTCCCCCCACCACTTGCAGTAGTACTGACTACTACTTCTTTTCTCTTCTCTCTCAAATGTTCCAACAAACCATCCCTCCTCTTCTAGTATAAAGGAGAAGAATCCTAAACTAACTCTCAACAAGAAAAAGCAAGCTTCTGTTCTTAATTTTTGTTGCTTTTAGTTTGATGATTTAATAACTTCCTGTGACTGAGTAGAGATATTATATGGCAATTGCACCTGCAGCCATGAGCAGCCAAGGCGACGACAAGGACAACCACGACCATGACATGGTCATGCCCGGCTTCCGCTTCCACCCCACTGAAGAAGAACTCATTGAGTTCTACCTCCGTCGCAAGGTTGAAGGCAAACGCTTTAATGTGGAGCTTATCACCTTCCTTGATCTATATCGCTACGACCCTTGGGAGCTTCCTGGTATGGTTAAAAAGAAGGCACACATACAAGCTGTTCTTCTAGCTTAATTAGCTATGTCTATTTAAATTAACAGCTTTGATCCCTCCTACGATTTTTCTGCAGCATCTCTCTTATAAAATATTTTCACCTGTGTTTTGATCAGCATTGGCTGCAATTGGAGAGAAGGAATGGTTCTTCTACGTGCCCAGAGACCGAAAGTATCGAAATGGAGATCGACCTAATAGGGTGACCACTTCTGGCTACTGGAAGGCCACCGGTGCAGATCGAATGATCCGTACTGAGAACTTGCGATCCATTGGACTTAAGAAGACCCTAGTCTTCTACTCTGGTAAAGCTCCCAAAGGCATTAGAACCAGTTGGATCATGAATGAGTATCGCTTACCACAGCACGAGACTGATCGGTATCAAAAGGTATATATGATTCAGTCAGTATGGTTAGTTTGTTTAATTATTTGTTCAAAGATTTATGAATAACCAAAAACAACACAAATATGTAATCAAGGAACAGGAAGATCAATAGTTAGTTCTAGAAAAAAATATTTTACTTAAATTCCTTCAAACTATGTGCTCTTGATCTTCCCATCAAGCATACTTCAAGGACTGTTACTTGGAGGATTATACATATTAGTCCACCATGTTTACAAGTAAGTTGGAGAAAACCCTAAAATACCAAATCACTGTATATGCATGTTTTCCTGTAGCACCGGTCCCTCTTCAATTTAGGAATCACTATGTACTTTCGAAGTCTTTAATTTGCTGAACTTCCATTTGCTACAAACACGACTCTTGCGTTTGTTCAATTATTTCTTTCTTTCATGTTCAAATGAACTCAGCAATATATTCATTGTGCTTTCAGGCAGAAATTTCATTGTGTAGGGTCTATAAAAGACCTGGAATAGAAGATCATCACTCGCGGGCTCCTGGCTGTAGTTCTTCAGGACCATCTTCATCAAGAGGAACTCGGTTGAATAATAGAAGTCAAAACGTGGTAACTAATCATGAGAATACAAATTTCCAAGTTTCTGAAAAGAATTCACCGGAGAAGCTGAATGAAGCAGATGAAAGCAGTAGCACTGATAATGGAACTGCTCTTGGACTAGCTAATGGTACACCGTACAGTGCAATAACTCCAGTCGCCTCCACAATGGCACCTGCTTCATCAGAAGAGGATGTTTCACTTATACAACATTCGAGGCAAGTCGGCTCTTTACCACCAAACTGCACCACATTCTTCACTTACCCGTCTTCGATGCCCACATTTGATGAGCTCCATAGACTAGTAGATTACCAACAAGCTTCTTACACTCAACACCACCATCAACAACAACAACATAATGAACAAAATATCACTCAATTCTTTCCATTGCCATCCCAATCACAACCAGACGCCCTCGGTACCATACCCAATCCTATGCCAACTTTCTCCGACAAGCTCTGGGAATGGAATCTTATCCCAGATGCTAACAGAGATTTCAATAGCCCGTTTAAGTGAAATCACATAAACTCGTACAATTAAGCTATACTAATTTGTTTTGTGTATTCTCTATTCTTATGAATTGTAACTCGTGTAAGCCTAATTGTTGCTACTCGTGACATCCTATGTATCATTGCATGTGTAGAGATTAAATTCAGTTTAAGTGGAAACTTATATATTTTCTACTAATACACTTCCATTACTAGTATTATTAGCCTGAAAAACATGCTTTATAGGTGAAGTGCACAAGCTTATGTAGTCATATATCATAACTGTGACATAAAAAAGATGCCTACTCTAAATATGGTTATGTAACTTTAATTATTGGCTGAAAATGTGATATAAAGGCACCTAGAATATATTAGAGTAGAAGAACAAGAGATGCTATGTGGAAACACTTTGGATATAATGGAAGTATAAGACCAACCGAATTTGTTCTATTTTGTTTTGCTTTGGTTGGAAGTACATAGGAGTCATAGAGTGAGATGTATGTACCACGTACTGAATGGTATAATTATGAAGACAGCATGATGTAGATACATGCATGCGATTATAAGTGCAGCAATACATCAAGTTCAGGAGGCATGGCATCTATCTATTGTCTTGAACTACTCACCCCTTTTAATAGATATCTAGAAAGAAACAGTTGGAAGTGTAGTGCCATTGTAAAGAAAGAGTGCAAACTGGAGCATCTTTACTTTAATGGCCAGTCCCATATATTTGGGTGTTTCTTTTAATTCTTCCCCCTCTGAACTAGAACATAGATTTGATTATTTGAATTTGGAGCTTGATGATACTTGTCACCAGAGAGAAAACTATCTTCAAAATCTGGCCTTGGGATCAATACTATTAGTCTATGGATCTACCACAATGTCGTTGAGCTATTGCGCTGCAAAAACTTACTATATATTGCTCCTGTTCTTTCATTTTTTTTTTCTAGGCTAAATGCAAGCTTAGGCTATTGTCCAGCCAACTGGCATGGAAGATTAGGGTTATGTGTGATTTGGACACCACTTGCCACAATGAATATATTTTTCCATCCCCATAGAATTATGGGGATGATTAAGCTAAAAGTAGATTTGGTTGGCTTCCCCTAAAAGATATCAAATTTAGTCTTTGTGACCAACTTTTGGAAGATTCCGACTTTTTGATACCATCAATTCCCCCTCTTTAACTTCACCACCCTCGCCAATGGCATGACAGCTCAACGGTTAGAGCTTGGCGGATGGTACCACTAGGTCATGGGTTCAAACCCAGCTTGCGGCATCTTTATGGATTCTGGGATCCTATAAAAACCCTGCTTGCCTTTCAAAAAAAAAAAAAAACTTCACCACCCTCACCTTTCTATCCATTGGTGAACCCAAGATTTCAGTCAAGAAGGGACGAAATGGTACGGGGTTGTGGGTCGTTAATAGGAGTTATCAGGAGCGAAGCTAGAAAATTTTGTACTCTGGACTAAGGATTGTGATTTCGTGAAATATATCTTTTTTTTAGCTCTCGAAATTTCAAGTATCGAAATAGAAAAATATGTTATTTCAAAATATTTCGTGTTTTCTTTGTAAATTTTGACATTTTCATGTAAAACCCAAAAATAATGAAGCAAATTTTTTCGATCAAAATATTTAGCCATTTTTTGTAGATTTTTTTTTTATATTTTCATGTAAAACCCATAAAATTATGAAGCAAATTACATTTATAGGGATACTTAAGTATTTAGACTTCATTTAATGTATTTGTTAGGTAATTTACTTGTATCTTACTTGTCCATATATTTATATATGTTTGACATAAACACAAAATTTGTACTTTTTCTATATATAACGAAATATTTCTTAAAATCAAGAGACCCAAATTACTTCAGAAAATGAAATCACAATCCTTGCTCCAGATTGATAATTTGACAACAAATTTCTACTAACATCTACAGTAAACACTAAAATAAAAAATATAACTCTAATTGCATTATTCATGAACTAAATCTAGTACTGAGTATTTATCTATACAGTTATAAAAAAAAACACATTTTATATATCAAACAGAATCGGATATAATATTTTAAGTCAAATTGTGATCTAGTCGTCGATAATTTAACAAACGCAAACAAGCCTAATAACTAAAATACATAATTAAAATTGCAAAATAATTAGGATAATTATGTAAGTTTAATCTGGAAAATTTTGAAATGTTTTTTTTTTTTTTTTTTTTGAAATGCAAGCAGGGTTTTTATAGGATCCCAGAACCCATAAAGATGCCGCAAGTTGGGTTTGAACCCATGACCTAGTGGTACCATCCGCCAAGCTCTAACCGTTGAGCTGTCATGTCATTTGCAAATAGCAAGATCATAGTTACAAGTTTATAGAAAAAAAAAATGGGGTGGGGGTTTACAAGCCAATCCAACCCCAAAATTTATATGAGTTGAATAATGATATATATATTTTCATTAAGTTCTATAGTTTGTTATATTAGATTTTAATTAGAGAGATGGTAACATTTAGAGAGAATAAAATTTCTTACGCTCAAAGGGAATTGAACTTGGGTCATTAGTAATGAAGTATTACATACTAACCATTGTACCAAAGAGTTGATATGTCCTTCATTGAATAGAACTTTATAATATCATGTATTTACATTAATATTAAAAAATTCAAAAATGCTACGTATATACTACTTTTTTTTTTGTAAATTGAGAGGCAGCTGCCTCCTTTGGCTCCTTTGTAGGCCCGCCCTTGTTTTTACCTAACATCACCACATGTTCTTTGAGTCCACCAATATAAACCAAAAACTCTTAATTCTCAATTTTTTTTCTTCTCCTCTCCCACTCTCAACAATTTCTCCGCGAAACAACAAAAATAGTCGCTTCTTTCCCACTGTCATCGATATTGTTGCTGCCAGCCCCGTCGATGTCACTTTTCTCCCTTCCTGCTACACCGTTTTCACTGCTAGCCTTCCCTTTTTCTTCTTTTTTTTTTCCTTACTTTTTTTCTTCCTCTCTTCCATCTCTTTTCTTCTAATCAATAACAACAGCGGCATCGCTGCCGCTCGCCATTGCTTTTAATCTTGTTTTACCCTCTCTGAGGACGGGTGCCACACTCACAGAGGGCCAATTTTTTTTCCCTCGCAACGGCCTCAAGGATGGAACCCTCCCTCACAGAGGTTGGTGCAAGGGCGAATGAGGGAAAAACAAGGAGGGGCAATCCGGCGGCAGCGACACCGCTGCTACTACTACTCTTGTTGCTTGCCATTGAAAAGAAAAAGTAGGCTGCATTAGCTTGTCGTTGAGAGGAAAGAGGGGAAAGTAATAAGAGAAAAAATATATAAAAATGATAGAAGGGGCGGAGCAAGGGCAGTGGCTAATGCTAATGTTGTTCTTGCTTTATGTTGGGAAGAAATCGTTGAGGGAGAATGAGGTAAGATTAAAATAAAATTAAAAAATAAAATAAAATTGGGTAGTATCCTTTAGCAGGTCAAAAAAGGGGTGGTAGTGTCAAGGAGGGAATATGGTGGTGTCAAATAGTCGCGCCTTTTTGGAATGTAGATCCTTTACAGACTAAGTGTACTAGCTAGGGGTGGGCACGGGACGGGATGGGACGAGATATACCCATCCCTATCTCATCCCATTCATACGGGATCGGGACGGGACGGGATCAGCGTGCTAATCTGGACATATCAAATAGAAGCCTGGAACTGCTGGACTGCATTTGACAATATATTTTGAAGGAAACCTGGACTGCTGGAAGCCTGGAACTGCTGGACTACACTTGCAGCTGCAAAATATTGAAGGAAAGAAAGTTGCACTTGCAACTGCTGGAACTGCTGGACTACATTTGACAATATATTTTGTAAACAACACCTGAAAAAAGGAAAGAAAGTTGTTAAGTAAGTTAGCTAACAGTAGTTGCAAATGTTCTATTGAGAATACCCAAGTGCTAGGACTAATATAACCAAACTGTTACAAGAAAAGTAAGCAGTAATTAATTTATGCAAATGTTCATAAAATAAATAAATAAGTAAATAAAAATATTAATAATTAATATTAAAAAATTAGTTCGGGACGGGACGGGATTGAAAATTTTCATCCCATCCCATCCCATTCTAGATCGGGATGGGACGGGATCGGGATGAAATTATTCAATCCCATTAAGACCCGAAAAAATCGGGACGGGACGGGTTCGGGATCGCGGGATGGGATGCCCACCCCTAGTACTGGCTACGATGATTGAGTACAACTGCAAAGAGAGACTACCACCATCATGAAAGGGCGGTCTTTGTTTTGTGGGCACCATATGGTAGGGGCTTAGGGGAGGTTGTTATGTCACTATTCAACAATAGACTTGTAGTAGATGAAATCACAAGTCCAGGTTCGAACCTTGCCTACGGCATTTGTGGTGGGAGGATAAAAAAAAACTAGTTAAGGGAAGGTCTTTGCACCTGCAAACGCACTATAAGTAAAGTTAACATGCTTTGCATTGCCAAACAGCAAAACCTGCCCATCCTTTGTTTTTTTGCAATCCCATAACTAACCTTTGTTCTTTAACCCCCAAAAAAAAAAAAAAACTTTGTTTGTATTTTAGTCTGCAATAAAAAATTTAAAAAAAATTATTAAAGAAAAAAAAAGGTTTGCAATGATGAGAGAAATGATGATAACTAAAAAGGGGCATCTCCCCAATCAATCAACCCCAGTCCCTTTTTCTCAGTGTGTGCGGTAAGTTACTAATAACAAGTATTGTGTGCGTGCAAAGGCAATGAAACAATGTTAAAATTAAGAAGCATAGAAGACTCACTCACACACTGAGTCTCACATCCACAGGCCACACCTACCAACCCATAAAGAGCAAATCCATGGACCACCCTCACCTCATGTGCGTAGAAAGAGGGAGGCTAAAACATCTGACACCCTTTGAAATCACAAGTCCCTCTCAGTCCCCAGCCTCTATATAGAAAACAATAGAAAATCCACAGCTTCAATTTTCCTCTGCACAAGCAGAAGATACATCTTCCATGCTTAGCATAAACACTAGAAGAAATTTGTTGGAGTTGCATTGCATATATTGTGCCACCACTCCTCTTCTGCGCTCATTTTGAACCACTCAAAAATACACTGGAATAGATCACACTGACAACAACAGAAAGTTCTACTTCAAGATTCCTCATTTCACCAAATATATATCCATCCAAAATTTTCCAACAACTAAAAGGCCATAATAATAGTGCCATTCTCCTAATTAAGTTCTTGTATATTGAAACATATGAATAGGCGGTTTTTCACAATACTCAATTTTCAGAACAAAACTTGCCCACCCTAAATGAGTATTTAAAAGATCCACTTAATCAACAAAATTGTGGATTTTTGTACTAATACCACCTCATATAGCAGATAACTTGCACACCTTATATAGCAGATAACTTATAAATAAGATTTAGCTCGTATAATGGTAGTAGCAGCAAATAGACGAACAAATAAATAAATAAACAAATATGACAGGTATAATTTATACAACTTGCTTTACTGTCCAGAAAGAGACGCACTAAACCACCACACAGTGTCTCTCTGCCATGTCACATGAAATATCAAATAAACACTTCTCAGGTTGTTGGCTGGTCAGAGACATTTCTTTTGTCAGATAAGATTCTTTCAGGCATTCTTCCTGCTGATTGGCTACTCCTAATACCCCTTACTGCTCTTTTGGGAACAGACCGCTGCATAATCCGAATGGGAATCCCTCCTATATCAAAGTCTTCCTTCAAGGACTTGGTTAAAAACCTTATATCTGTGTCTGACAATTGTGTCTTCCCACCAACAAAGGCTACAAATGTCGGTGGCCGAGCCTTCACCTGTGTAAAGTACTTGATCTTAGGCTGCGCTGCTTGATCCTTCCAAGAATGCCTACTCATAACCTGAAGAACAAGGTGAAACTATTCAGTTTTGAGATTGACAACAGATATAAAAGCACAGATGCTAGCCCTAAGACAGACAAATAGAAAAGGAGATTTTGTCAGCGCCAGAAACAGACCTTTCGTAGCCAACGGTTGAGACGAGCTGTCGACAATCTTAAACACCATTTTTCATACGTCTCAACAACCTGACGCATGACCCATATCCTTCCCCTTCCCTCTAATGCTGAAACAAATACAACTGGTATCCCCGTCACCTGGCAATCATGTCAAAAACACGTCAATGATTATGGAGATCCTGGTGTACAAGGAACTTCATAACACTTTCACACGTGCAAGTAGTCAATAGTCAATGAATTAAAATTGCTCTGTTGAAACAATAATAACTTCTTAGATGATGAAGACATGGGACTACTCGATGAGTAATTCTCGCTTTTATCAATGTTCCATCAAGGAATTGGCACGTTAACATAAAGGTTTTTCTTTCCTTTTCTTTTCTTTTCTTTTCTTTTCTCCTCAAATATGAGGGCCACTAACATCAAATACTTTTGAATGAAGTCCAAAACTCTTTGAAGCTTTGAATAAATTATATGAAAAGTTGGAACTAGCTTTACGTATCAATATCAGGGTTACAAAAGAATTTAGACTCAGTAGGCTTCTAAAACTGATTACACATAAACCAATTCATTATTTAACCGACAAAAGAAAAGCTCAGTGGAAGGTGTTGAAAAAATTGATTGCAGATAAATGTTTAACAGCAACCTGATCAGTTACATTGAGATACCATGATTCAATGTCGAAGTAACAAACCTGAGGTATAACAGTTTGAATTTCTTCAGGAACAGCCTTGATAACCTTCTCATATAACTTCGAGTTCTTCGGCCCTCTTAAAAGATCCATCTTGTTCACAATCACAACCAGAGCGCGACCTTCTTCCACTGCTCTCCTTGCTATAACTACTTCAGCATGTTTCATGCTACTTCTGGCTTTTGCAATCTGAAAAGCATACAGTGGCAACAATATGGTAAGGCTTTTGAGAAATGTTTAGTTGTGTTGTTGCAGTTTGATGACAGTGCTCTTCAAGGGCCTGGTGCTGCCCCTGGCACCATGTGTCTTGCTCATGTTGTGTATATATATTGCAAAATGTTATATGAGTGGGAGTTATACTACTCGGGATCGATTTTCAACTTTCATAAATATGAATTTAACATAATACTTTTCGACGTGTATCTTAAGGACCATTTGGCAAAACGAGCTGAAACATAGATACACCTTAATACATGAAACTTACATGCACCACCACAACATTATATAAGAATGTTTTGTATCCACCTCTATAAACTAACTCCCATGGATTGGGACGGTGGTCACTGTTTAACTCTATACATTCACATCAGCGTTAAACACATGTTTTGAATATGTGCAAGGCTATGCATTGAGACCTGACTCAGTCACAGCACGTCAAACATCTGAGGCTCAATTACATTTAGGGCTTAATTGCATCAAAAGCTCGTTTTTTATTTTTTTCAACACCAATGTGTATAACTTCGTTATTTTATATTTTGATATGTCTAACTGTTCTAGTTACGAGATAATGTGTTAGCTTACTTTTTATATTAAATTCATATAGATATAGACTCAATTTAAAGAAGCTAGAAGAACCCCAAAGTAATTGAAGTATAAAAGTTTCATGTTTCTCTTTCAATCAAAATGTTTCCTAATTCAGTAACAAGTTTTGGATGTGTAATATTATGACTTGAATGTCTCACGTATCAGCCAAGTATTTAAAACATTGATCCAAATTTCTAAATTATTTAGTGCAACAAATGTGAATATATGATCGGATTTGAAGGATGTGAAATTAAAGGTTATTGTTGAGTATCTTTCTTTTTTTCTTACATATAATTCTACCATAATCATATATCAAAATAGACTGTATCACAGTCACACACGTGGTAGAAATCATCCATCACGAGGATCAGGCGTTCCATCTACTGGGTCACCTCATAAAATTCCAAGAAGGCAAAACCAATCATAAAGGCCCAAATAGAGTCCTTTAAAGGAAGTCATATTTAAGGCCCAAATCCAGGCCCGGACGATTTCTCTCATAATTCATAAAGAAGAGGAACGTTGCATAAGAAAAGAGTCATGGAAGGAGTTACGCCTCCACGGACACATTTTCATAAAGGAGGAGACTGTTACGAGGAACGTCTTCTTCCGTTGCGCCTCACGTGCTTAAGTCAAGCAGAAAATTAACCGCAGCCATTATATAAGGTAAAAGGAACAATCGACCAAGGTACGCAACTTTAATTGAGTTTTTTCTATATTTACTTCCTTCTTCAAACAGAGTTGCTGACTTAAGCATCGAAGTGCCTTCGGCCACCAAAAAGTTGGTATTTGGCAGTCTAAAATCTGTTTTGCTGATCAAATCTACAGGAGGACGAGATTTGGACGCATAAGTTTGGCGCCGTATGTGGGAAACGACAAGTTTCCTTTCTGAAAAGAAGATCCATAGTGACAAAGCTCACCAAAATCTGATCAACGATCGACAGGCTGTCAGAATAAATGGAACACTCTACAGACCCTCAACCCAGCAACAATCACAGTAACCCTCCTACTGGCAACAATATATTGCCAGCAGCTCGCGATCAAGACCCAGCAGTGACTATCAGACCAATTGCACCCGACAATCAAGATCCACGGCATGCAATAGCTCAGACAACCCAGACATCCAGCAACACCGCTATTGATCCTCGAGTAGATCTGTTTATGATCCAGATGAACAACATGATAAAGATGCTGGAAAAACTAACTCGAGCGCATTCAGTCAGCCGACCCTATTCAAGCGCCGCCCCAGCAAAACTCTACCAACCCGAGAATGCGACGAGGTTCCTGCAGAACCTCAACAGGAAAATCTCGAAAGCAATGCACTTTCCCAGGGTAAGACTCCACAGAGCGACGAAACACTTGCTGAAATCCCGTTCAGAATCGGAGTCACGGATCCCAACATATTGTATGAATTAACCAAGCCGCCATTTTCTGACGCCCTCATGATAACTCCCATGCCAAAGAAGTTCACCCACCAAAGTTCGAAGGGTATGATGGCACCACCGACCCAACAGATCATTTGCGACATTTTCACCACATGATGGCGTCAAAGGAAACTACGGAGTCAAAAACTACATAGTCAATCTTGTTCAAAACATTTTCGACTAGTCTTACCTCCATAGCAATGAACTAGTTCAACAGCTTACCACTGAGGTCAATAGACTCCTTCCAAGCACTAGCCACGGCCTTTATCACAAAATTCATTGGAAGCCAACGAATGAGGAAATGACCACAATACCTCTTTTACATCAAACGGAAGCCAGAGAAGACGATAAGGGAATATATCACTCGCTTCACTAACGAGCAGACAATGATCGATGGGTGCAACGATGACACGGCCTATGTTATTAATGCGGCGATTAATTGTAATTCATGGTTTGACCGAACCGAATTGGGTGAAATCGGTTGGGGTTTAGCGAACTCTGAAAAATCGACGAGTCACCGATTAATCGGCCCAACCGACTCGCCAATTTATCGCTATAACTTTTATCGATTTATTTATGAAAATGATTGACTGAAAATTGTTTTTACTGATATAATTTATATTGATTTATTTTTTAATGATTGAATATTAGTTTTAGTATCGAAAATGGGCTTTGATGATGATGATGATGAATGTTAGTTTTAGATTTTACATGTTATTTACTGGTAGAATGATGTTGCTAAGTACTAACATGCTATCACTTGCTGTTACTTGTGTTGTATTGGTTGTTCCTAAACAAATCTAGGTACCTGCAAAATGAAATTCAGCTGTAAATTAGTAAAAATTAAATTATATATTAATATTTAAAGTAGACCAATTAAATCCTGATTAATCTCGCTTAATCGTAATTCAGTCCTGGATCGCGCTGCGCTGCGCCGCTTTCCGATTTAATTGCATAGAACACGGCCACTGCTACTTTCACCGTCAGGGTGAAAAGGGCATTTTTTTTATGCTCTCAACCTAGAACCCCCAAAAAACATGGGGATCCTGTTGAAAACAGCCCAAAAGCACATTTCTCTCGAGGAGATGAAAGCTGCCAGGAAGAAAAATGACCAAGAAAGGGAAAACCATTCAAAGAATCGATAAAGGAGGGAGGAAAAAAAAGAAACGACGAACCCCGGAAGGATAGCATTCAATCAAAGAGGCATCGGAATAATGGAAGGATTGAATCCAACCAGCAAGAGTCCGGGAAGCTGCAGTCGGCAAGGCCCAGACACGAACGGGTAACAAGTATGATAAAAAAGACATACAAACCATACACGGCCGTGAAAGCGAGCCGGGTCATTATACTGAAATACATGGCGAAATGGGAAGACGTCAACTGGCCACTCAGAATGAGGAGACCCAGAAGGAAGAGACAAAAGCAAGTATTGTTCCTTCCACAAGGATCACAGGCACGATACCGAAGATTGCTACAAACTAAAAATGACATTGAGCATTGGGTTCAGAGAGGACGACTCGACGAATTCATCGGAATGCTAGACAAGCAGCTCAAAGGAAAAGAAAAAGCAGATTCGACTACGAGATCAAAAGAACAGCCCAGGGAACTAATCGTTGATGGACGAATCAACTCAGAAAACCTCGGGTCAACTAGTACATTGAACCAACAAAGTAAAAGTTGGACGAACAAACCAACTTTCTCATAAAAGCTTCGAGACAACCAATATAAAGTCGAGACGGAAAAAAATCAACTAGCTCGAATAAGCTCCAACATATCAGGAAGAAAGGATAAAGTCAACCCACTTCGAGACAACCAACGCGTCAGAGCATAAAAGTAGCCATAAAAGAATTTAGATCAAGAAATTTAGACATGATCAAGAATGTAGTTGTAAAGGCTCCCTGGTCGGTCAAAAAATCAAAATGGAGATACGTAGTGCAACTTATTTCGACAATTACGACTGACCTAAAAAGGTATAAGCAGCATGCAACGAGTCGACAAAACAAATTACAACTATAAAGAAAAATATGAATATCAAGGAGAATTTATTTTCCTTAATAAAACTATTCTATTACATTCGAAGAAGGTAAAGGAATAGGAGATAAACGAAGGCAATCATAACATCATTGGTGACATCATCTGACAAACGAAAGGCAGCCAGATCACTGGAAGGAGCACTCTCTTCAAAGGAGATGGGAGAAATGGTTCTTCAACCACAGGATCACCCGAAGAACCCGGAATGTCTTCATCACCATCTTCATCTTCAAAGGTATGATCAACCATGTGACGGTACTGGAACAAATCAACACCAAACCCTCGATATAGTCAAGAAGCTCAATCCGTCCATCAACGATTTGCTGCCAATCTACCTTCTCCATAATGTGAAGCCTGTCTTTGAAGGAAGCAAGTTCATTCCTAACCGCAATAAGTCGTCCCTCAGTGGTGGTAAGCATTGCGGAGGTATCTGCCTTGACCTCGTCAAGTGCAGCCATTAATTGCTCCACCTTTTTCTCAGCGACGTCACAATTGGTAGTCTGCTCAACCACAGCACGTGCAGCCTCATCATGAATTGCCTTCTCGACAAACAGCTCCTCCACATTGTGTAAGCACGCACAAACAACATCCAAATCGGCTATCAAATACTCGAGCTCAGCCGTAGACTGATCTTGTGCGCCCTTTGCCTCAATCAATGAGGCCCAAGCAACCCCAGCCGCTTTCTCCTGTTTTGTGCATCGCGCTCTCAACACGTCAGATTGACAAAGGATGTGGGAAAACACTAACAACAACACCGCGAATTTTTCCTCCAGAGAAGCCACCTGATTACGACTAGCTTGGTAATCCGAGCCCATCACCCCCGCATAAGTGAGATGATTCATCCCATTCATCATCTGTCTTAGGCCATCATCAAGATGAAGGCCCGGATCCAACACAAGCATCGTCCACCAACCACCTGTGTCATTCGTTGATCAACCTACATGAACCATCCTGCACGTCGAGCTGGGTAAACCAGCAAAACTTCTCATCTGACTTAACGCGAATCTCTTCATTCGCAAATTTCTTCCAACTAATCTGCGAATGAAGGACGCGGGGATCCGAAAGCACGAAGGAGCCAAAACGACAAAAAAACCAAATGCCCGAAAGAAAAGACGGAACGACAGAAAAACCATCCTTACCCTTTCGCTGCGTAGTAGTCACAACAGAAGCAGAACAAATAATAGTACAAACGAGGGCAGAAGAACCTAAACAAGCAGGAAAAGGTAAGACCTCCGCTGCACTGTCAACATGAGCATAAGGAGATCAAGGAGACAGCACCTCGAGAACTCGACTGCGATCATCGATCTCCTCAGATTGGAATACTGCCAATTGGAGCATCTTATCATCAATGGCTTGAGGATCATCATTAGAACATTCAGTAGCGTCAGGCCCACCATCTGTGGAAAGGAGCCTCTTTTCATTATCATCCAACGTGCGCAGTCTCTTTTTCACTCCTCTCCAACCTTTTATCTTCAGCCTCCTTGAGAGATAAGTGATCCTCCATTGCGGGCTACCTATCAACATAAATCGAATAAGGAACAGCGCAATGAATACAGCTGATGAGCCGTTTTCTCTGCAAAACACGATTAGAACTTATGAACAAACAGACTAACAGGCCTCAGGTTTCTCTTCCTAGAAGTTGGGCCAGCAACGCCAACACTAACAAGAGCATTAAGATCCGTAACATCCGAGCTCACTTTCCCATCAATGTCAACATTACCAACGCCAACAGAAACAACGAGGGCAGTAAAAACAGCCCAAAAGCACATTTCTCTCAAGGAGATGAAAGCTGCCAGGAAGAAAAATGACCAAGAAAGGAAAAACCATTCAAAGAAACGAGAAAGGAGGGAGGAAAAAAAAGAAACGACGAACCCCGGAAGGATAGCATTCAATCAAAGAGGCATCGGAATAATGGAAGGATCGAATCCAATCAGCAAGAGTCCGGGAAGCTGCAGTCGTCAAGGCCCAGACACAAGCGGGTAACAAGTACGATGAAAAAGACGTACAAACCATACACGACCGTGAAAGCGAGCCGGGTCAATATACTGAAATACATGGCGAAATGGGAAGACGTCAACTGGCCACTCAGAATGAGGAGACCCAGAAGAGACAAGCAAGTATTGTTCCTTCCACAAGGATCACAGGCACGATACTGAAGATTGCTACAAAATAAAAGATGAAATTGAGCATTGGGTTCAGAGAGGACGACTCGACAAATTCATCGAAATGCTAGACAAGCAGCTCAAAGGAAAAGAAAAAGCAGATTCGACTACGAGATCAAAAGAACAGCCCAGGGAACTAATCGTTGATGGACGAACGAGTCAACTCAACTCAGAAAACCTCGGGTCAACTAGTACATTGAACCAACAAAGTAAAAGTTGGACGAACAAACCAACTTTCTCATAAAAGTTTCGAGACAACCAATACAAAGTCGAGACGGGAAAAAATCAACTAGCTTGAATAAGCTCCAACATATCAGGAAGAAAGAATAAAGTCAACCCACTTCGAGACAACCAACGCGTCAAAGCATAAAAGTAGCCATAAAAGAATTTAGATCAAGAAATTTAGACATGATCAAGAATGTAGTTGTAAAGGCTCTCTGGTCAGTAAAAAAATCAAACTGGAGATACGCAGTGCAACTTATTTCGACAATTACGACTGACCTAAAAAGGTATAAGCAACATGCAACGAGTCAACAAAACAAATTACGACTATGAAGAAAAATAAGAATATCTAAGGACAACAAATATCAACACATCAGATTGACAAAGGATGTGGGAAAACAATAACAGCACCCCGAACTTTCCCTCCAGAGAAGCCACCTGATTACGACTAGCTTGGTAATCCGAGCCCATCATCCCCGCATAAGTGAGATGATTCATCATCTATCTAAGGCCATCATCAAGATGAAGGCCCAGATCCAACACAAGCATCGAAGGCCTTTCCACCAACCACCTGTGTCATTCATTGATCAACCTACATGCACCATCCTGCACGTCGAGCTGGGTAAACCAGCAAAACTTCTCATCCAACTTAACGCGAATATCTTCATTCGCAAATTTCTTCCAACTAATCTGCGAATGAAGGACGTGGGGATCCAAAACCACAAAAGAGCCGAAACGACAAAAAAAATAAATGGCCGGAAGAAAAGACGGAACGACAGAAAAACCATCCTTACCATTTCGCTGCGTAGTAGTCACAATAGAAGCAGAACAAGTAATAGTACAAACGGGGGCAGAGGAACCTAAACAAGCAGGAGAAGGTAAGACCTTTGCACTGTCAACAGGAGCAGAAGGAGATCAGGGAGACCGCACCTCGAGAACTTGACTGTGATCATCGATCTCCTTAGATTGGAATACTGCCAATTGGAGCATCTTATCATCAACGGCTTGAGGATCATCATTAGAACATTTGGTAGCGTCAGGTCCACCATATGTGGAAAGAAGCCTCTTTTCATTATCATCCAACGTGCGCAGTCTCTTTTTCACTCCTCTCCAAAGCCAACCTTTTATCTTCAGCCTCCTTGAGAGATAAGCGATCCTCCATTGCGGGCTACCTATCAACATAAATCGAATAAGGAACAGCGCAACGAATAAAGCTGATGAGCCGTTTTCTCTGCAAAACACGATCAGAACTTATGAACAAACAGACTAACAGGCCTCGGGTTTCTCTTCCTAGAAGTTGTGCCAGCAACGCCAACACTAACAAGAGCATCAAGATCCGTAACATCCGAGCTCACTTTCCCATCAATGTCAACATTACCAACGCCAACAGAAACAGCGAGGGCAGTAATCTCCTCAGCTTGCCTCTCGATCAGCAAAGCCCACTCAGCCTCATTCATGTTCTACAAGCCATTGCGCTCTGCCATGACATCGGAAAGAACGGTCTCCAAAGGAACCTTGGGAAGTTGCAAAAAACGCTCGTTGATCATCTGTTCTTCTGCAGTCAATTGCAGATCCCTCCGCTTGTTAGGCACCCGGAAAGACCTTACCATTTGTTGACCTTGCAAGTCGAAGTAGAAAGAACGGACATAGGCATAGAACCAGGCTCGCAACCAACCCCTGATATTATCGTTGAAATTATCAGAACATGCAAGAGAACAAAGAAATCAAATAGTCTTGGTCATCAACAGACCAACCACCAAGTGCAAAGTCCCAACAGTCAAAGGAATACCAGAAATGATGGCTCTCGCAAATGTGGAAACCATAACCTTCCAACCGTTGGAGCTCATCTGAGCAGGAGGAATGTCGCTCGCCTAGCGGCCCGGAAAGAGATGGCTAGATCTCATTCCTTATCATATCCTCCATATTGATCTAAACCTACAGGAGGAAGACAGCTACAATCGAATACATTCTTAGATGTCCTTAGCTTCTATTACCCTAAAGGAAGAAGCCGTAAGATCTCATTTGGTATCAAAAAATGTAAATACGCCGAGAATAACTTTGGAACTAGAAATCAAAGGCTGGATTGAAACATGTGCAAATAGAACGCAATATACCACTTCCTCAGACGACAAGGACACTCTGCCAGGGCAAAATGATCTTGAGGTCAGAAGGTAAAGAGTAGTCAAAACGAACGATATCCAGCGTCACCTGAGAAACCTTCTTGGGAGAGACGTGAGCTGCGCAGATAGCAAGCTACTCACCGTCCAGTAAATTGTCGGCAGGCATCGCGAACGAACAAGAAAAGAAGAAAAATGAAGAGGGAAAGAAGAAACAACCCTAATTTCAAAGATGACGTAAAGAGGGAAACAAACCCATCATGTCTCCCTTTATAGAGCCGAACGGCAAAGATATTACTCATGGGACGACGTGCGGGATATGATGGCGTGCGAAATCCCAAAAATGTACGCAAAAACGAACAGATAAACAAGAGATGAAAACACCAAGCAAAGGACACTGACAAACATTAAATACAAGGCAATGATGGAATTGAAAGTCCAACCGTCACGAATTTAGTGGCCAGCATACCCACTAACTAAGGGGGAATAGCCATCATACATCAAAATAGACTGTCATCTCAGTCACACAGAAAAAATATCCATCACAAGGATCAACGTCCCATCTAGTGGGCAGCTCATAAAATCCAAGAAGGCAAAACCAATCATAAATGCCCAAATAAAGCCCATTAAAGGAAGTCATAAGGCTCAAATCCATGCTCGAACGAGTTCTCTCATAAAGAAGAGGAACGTTGCATAAGAAAAGAGTTGCGGAGGGAGTTGAGCCTCCACGAACACATCTTCATTAAGGAGGAGACTGTTACGAGGAACGTCTCCTTTCGTTGCGCCTCACATGCTTAAGTGACTCAGACAATTAGTCGCGACCATTATATAAGGTAAAGGGAACAATCAACCAAGGTATGCAACTTTAACTGAGTTTTGTCCAGATTTACTTCCTTCTTCAGACAGAGTTGCTGACTTTAATCGGAGTGTCTTCGGCCACCAAAAAGGTGGTCTTTGGCAGTCTAACATCTATTTTGGAGGTCAAATTTACAGGAGGACAAGATTTGGACGCATAAATATCTATAAAAGGCGTACTTCATGTCATGCCTCCGCGATTAATTTAAACTGATACCCATGGATTGGATGGTATCGGTAACACACATTCCAGTGGAATTCACTGTGAACTGACAACCATAGATTGGGTGGTGGTCACGCAATCATGTTATCAAGAATCACTGTATGAATCCTCAAAATACACTAAACCAGCCATTTTCGTTTTCAGTATTCAAATAAATAAATAAATAATAAAATAGCACTAAACACATTACGAAATTTTTATGGGAACTTGATATGGGTTTTTATCAAGTTCTAGTATTTAAATTTCTAATCTCTTTAAAACTTCAAGCTTGTAGAAAGGGCTAACCGGTGCCAATCTTTTAGTCGGGAGCAACAAGAGTAGAGGAACAATAGATAACCCAAATATCTTTCAAGAGAAATTACCTTTCTTTGATACACCCTAGCGATAACACATTCTCATTTCAATATATTCATAAGAAACAATAACCAAACCCTTTTGAGCCCAGGGGGATATATAATTACTACAAAACATGGGGCCCAAAGAATTATTGGGATATCTTCCTATTAGGAGCTTATTATCTTTGGATGTTAGTTTTGCATATGTCTCCCGTGAACATGGGAATCACACTCCTTACTCCCCCCAAAGAACGTAATTCCTAAGTCCATGAGAGTTCCATTCCCACATTTAATGAAAATCCTAATGGTTGATGATGATTATTACCTCAAATTAGCCTTAAAGGTAAGGTAGCCTTAATGGTAAGTGGTCCTCTCATGGATTCCATGCAACCAAACACACCCAAAGGGTCTGTTTGGTGGGTTGTTTTTCATAGAAATTCAATCCAATGTCATTGCACTTTTCCAACATTTGGTGCGCGTGACCATAACTTTCCGTCTCTAATGGGAATTCGAGTTCAAGCCCCCCTTTTCTGAAACCGACTCATGGGTAGTTATTTTCTCTCAAATAAACTCATGAATACCGATAAAAATTCAAGCTCTCTCATTTTCTCCTACCTTACGAAGGTAACCCATCTCGTCTGCTTATATCTCCACTTTATCCCCCATCTCTCTTTCTCCACGATCTTTCTTTCACCATCATCTCTCTTTTTATTCTCTCCAATTAGCAAACTCTCCTCTATGTTGTGTTGGCGCCATCAGCGAGAGGGATTACCAGATCTCTTTCTCGACTCGCAGTGGTCAAATCTTCATTATATCTGCAATGAGTTGAAGTTAAATCCCATGGAAAATTCAAATCGATGGAAGATACACTACAAATACAAAGGAATGCACCCTAATTTCTAGTCATACCTGATCTTCTCAATATCAAGTTTGATAAGATTACAGTTCATTTTTTCTACTAGATCTTTAATCTTCATCTTGTGTTGAAGATTGAAGACTATGTGATTGATCCTCCTTTCCGCAATTTAACCCTTAATCTCCTCAAAATTAAGGTATCTACTATATTCTTCCTGAAACTCATCAATATTTCAATGGAAAAACGTTGACAAGCAAACAACAGACATCAATTTTTTTTTCTAGAATTCTTTCTTCCGAATCAGCTTCATAATATTGGTTTCTTTTCCCAAGTTGTTCATGCAAACCAACACACCCTTAGACACATTAAACATTTTCTAATTATTATATTCATTACTTTATTATTCTCATGTCCACACCCTATTCTTTTAAGATTTTTTTACTACGTAGTATCTGTGCTTTCTGGGTAAATACTAAATAAGATAGATAAAATGCAATAAATACCTCTTCTCCATCCAGCACCAAAGCAATGACATGAGCCCTCATAATACTTTTTCTGGATTGCATGATACTCAACGATGAAGGTCCTTTTTCCTGTTTTGTTCTTTGCAACCAACCTGCAGTGTCAACCTGAACAATAAACACCATGACATCATATAATAAACAAAATAATGCCACTCAAAAAGCAGTTGGATGCCTATCATAATTTTTGAATTTGGAACAAAAGCTGCACATAAGCAAGTAAATTATTTCCAGATAATAGTGTCAATCCACCCTCTAACCAACTTCTTAATGTGAACAATAACATTGCCAAGCCTTCTCTTTAACAAAATCTTACATCCACATCCATCAAACTATGAGCATGACTGTTGGTGGATATCATTTCCTTGTCATGAAAACCGGGTGGGGAACCAGGGGAAAATAAAAACCTAATTTGATGTATTTGTTGTGGAATCTAATTTGAATCATCACCGTATTCAATTATATAGTAACTCACAACAATTTCCTTGGTCGTCAAGTTAAAATTTTGTTGTCTAATAGTAATGCAATTCAAGTAAATATGTATTGAAAACTTTACAAAATTCAGTAATCTTTCAAAATATGCATGCCAGAATCAGAAAGATCAATTCATATCTCCAAGGGAGCATATATAACCTGGTATTTACCAAATATATAGTCCGCTCATCATATTGAAACTCAGCTCTAATCGAATCTCTGGTCAAGCCCGCTTCAGGTCCAACCATAACACGATTTTGTTGTAATAATGTGTTCAGTAGAGTTGACTTCCCGACATTTGGTCGCCCAACAATGGCTAATTGTAAAGGTATCTTACACTCTTCCACTTCTGGACAATTATCCCCTTCACTAGATTTTTCTGAGAATAAAAGACGCAATGCTTAAATACCAGAGAAAATAAACTGAAGTAAAAGTAGAGGGGCAGAGGGAGGGGGGCGTATTAACGAATAAAAAGGAAATAGTAACCAATTTAAAGACTTTTAATGTAAAAAAACAATATGAGCATGTGCTTTTAAAATAGAATGTAATTATTATTATAGTTGTTGTTGTTGTAAAATCTTGTAATTATTAATGCAATAAGATGGGTGAAACAAGATGATACGGTCAAGGAAGTATATGCTATTGGTATTATTGTTGCTTCCGACATGCATAGTGAGACCCAGGGGTGACAATTCTAATTCATAGGTGCTTCGATGATGCACAAACAAAACCACATTGCAGCCAGAAGAACAAAGGATCAAATATTTTGATAATAGAGCGGAAAGTTCTTGATGACCAAATGGCGTCAACACCAACATTGTCAATCATAAAAGAATCTTTAATCCATTGTTAGATACATGACCGAATGCATTCAGCCCTTCACAGAAAGAGGAGACCATATTGGAATAAGTCTACACGTTTTAAGTTTGAACTCTACTGGACGATATACTATTGATAATCGAGGAACCACAGGACATGATATTCGTTAAATGCATCGCGCTCTTCAGTAAGTATGTAACAAGGACATTTCACTTCAAACTAACTAAACATGTATTGGGCACTCCAATGGACATTCATGCATAGATCAACAACTGTTTCAGAGTCTTTCAACGGTTTCAATTTTATACGTGTGGGGAAGGCAATATATACGAAGGACGCTACAATAGTGATGTACAAGTAAAAAATAATATATATATATATGGAGGTCGTCATTATTACATAGTTCAGTAGTAGTCAAGCTAAAAGTAACAACGGTAGCAATTTAATTAAAACAACAATACACTAATTTTCTTATTGACAATTAAAATGCCACACCCCTCTTTTACAAGCAATAAATCCTAGCCAACCATTGGGACTAGGCGCCTTTCCAGCACGACACCTCCTCGTCCTTGGGAATCAGGGTCTCCTAGGATGGAGCTAGATACCAATTATAAACCCAACTCTGGTAACTCTGATATTGTCCCCAATTAACCAACACATGGAGATGTGAGATTGTAGTAACCAATCATTAATAACTTGATCGTTCTCAGGCTTTAACCCCAATTTGTGGTAACATCATCGACGAGCTTTTTCAGTTGTGCTAATAAGAAATTTGGGATACAATAATGCAAATCCCCATTAATTATTTTAATTTTGAATGACTGCCTAAAGGTGTAGGAGAAATCCCAACACAATAGTCACCACATTTTGGGCTAGGTGCATTTCCAACCCACTACCTTACCATCTGCGAGAATCAAGGTGTCCACGAAAACCCCCTACAGTTAGAACCCTAAAAAAAGACTTAGCAAAATGTCACGACCTGATCTACAGAGTACTATATTGTCCGCTTTGGGCCCAAGGCTCGCACGGCTTTAAAATGCGTAGTACTTTATAAATTCAAACTCGTACATATATAGTACATCACCTTCCCTTACCCAGGCGATGTAGGACTATTATCGCCCTATGTAGCTTGCCAACCCTCTTGAAATCCATGAGCTCTTGGGCTTTCCCCTCACCCTCACCCTCTGGTCCACCCACACAAGGATATCACAGTCCACCCCCTTGGGAGCCCAACGTCCTCGTTGGCACATTTCTAGTTGGGTCTGTCATGACCCGATCCACAGAGTACTATATAGTCCACTTTGGGCCCAAGGCCCGCACGACTTTAAAACGCATAGTATTTTGTAGATCCAAACTCGTACATATATAGTACATCACCCTCCCTTACCCAAGCGAAGTGGGACTATGATCTCCCTTTGTAGTTTGCCAACCCTCTTGAGATCCATGGGCTCTTGGGCTTCTCCCTCATCCTCCCCCTTAGGTCCGCCCACACAAGGGTATAACACAAAACAAGGTACCAACTAAACTATTAAATCTCGCACTCCCAAAATAATCAAAGAAAACATTGTAGAGTCTACCGAGTTAGAAGAAGAAAATCAATGAGGCCTGAAGAGGGGGGTTCGTCTTCCTCAACACTGAGCAGACTAATTTTGGAATCAATAAGTTGGATTTTTAAGATGCAAGGTTGGCTTATATTAAAGTAAACAAAAAAATTGATAAAATTACAAACAAACAAAATTTAATTACAAATCACAAAAGTGAAATGTAATTAATCATAAAAGTAAGTGGCTCTTTAAACAACTAACATAATCGAGCTAAATTCTAAGTCTCCAATTAAATAACAATAAAATAATGTCATCAGCCATCGAAAATAGGCTAACACAACACCACTACGTCGTAACTTTACAAGACCATCAGCTATAAAGCAAAAAGCACAAGTACAAATCATAAGATGCATGAGTTCACAAGTTCATAAATAAAAAAACATAACATAAAATGGTTCATAGATAAAGATAATAACTTCTATATTTAAGAATGATACATGTGACAAGTCTCAAGCCTTAGGGTATAGCAAAAATGAAAATAAATGATCAATAGAATTGACTAATCGTTACATCTATAGAAACGAGGCTTAAGCCTCATAGTGCCTCGATTTGAGCTGACCCTCAAAACTTGAGACTCAGTAGCCCTTTCGAACATTGATTACGAACAAAGATTTGAAGTGTAAATGATATACAGTATAACCTCAATAAATTAATAAACCTCAATTAGATAATATTTTTGGTCAATATCGACTTGGGACCAATGTGGTAAATTAATAATTCACTAAATTTATAAAATAATACATTTAAAAAAAAACACATAGGTCCCACTTGATATATAAATTAATAATTTTCTTATACATCAAAATTATATATATACATGACTCAATTAGGAGACCTCTGTAAAATATGACTCCAATGTTACTTGTTTCCTCTTGAAATTTATGTATTCTTGGACCTCATCATTAATCTTTCTTAGTGTATTAAGAAGCTCTAGTGCAGTGTTCTCGTACTGCAAGAAACTAATACAATGTGATTGTTGCTTTGAGTGCATCTTTACGCGCGGCAGGCTCAAGTACAAAATTATCGTCTTCAACTTCATCTTCTTTGTCATTTCTCATCAATTTTAAGATATATACATCGAATATAATTTTAGTTTGTTGCAAAAATGGATAGATCCATGACTTCTATTTAATAAGACTAGTTAATACATTCATAAACTTTTCTTGGTTAAAAAATCAATCAAGTAAACACCGAATGTAAATTTATTTTGTTGTAAAAATGGATAGATTTGTGACTTCTATTTAATAAGACTAATTACATTCATAAACTTCTTTTGGTTAAACAAACAAATAAAATAATGATAATCCGTAATTTTGTAATTGGGCAATATTCGTATAATCACAATACACAATATATGTACTAAGTTCAAAGTTTTGGAAAAAAAAATACCTTGATAAATTATTTTTTATTAATAAATGTATAAATTAATTGTTAATTATTAATTTATTGATTAAATAATATCTCGATTAATTAATAAATTTTCATGGTCCCAAGAGTATTAATTTATAGAGGTTTAACTGTATTTAAAAAAAAAACGTTGATATTAATATTTTTATTTAATTTAGAAGTGAAGGTATTTGAGTTCAGGATTTATGGTAACATGTCCACTTCAAAATTAAAATGTGAGTGCACCTGAAAGTAAACTTCAGCCTTAAGGCGTAAAGGAAACATAAACTGATAAAAGTGCACAACACTTTATTGTCTTTCTGAAATGAGTAAGCCTAGTATACCTTTTTTTGTTTCCCATGGTGTGCCATGAGTGCTCTGGATTGTAATACTTTATATATTGTCACATTTTTCATACTTTTAAGAACTTTCGGACAGGGACTTTTATTTCAAAATTATGATAGCACAGTGAGATAGATTAAGAAGAAAAGGGAAATATTACCACGGTAAGTGATAATAATAATAATAATAATAATAATAATAATAATAATAATAATAATAATAATAATAAGAAAAGAAGAAGAAGAAGAAGAACCGACAATCGCAAATGAAAATATAAAAAGAAATACCCTTGAAGTAATTCCACAATTTCTCCCATCTCCAAAGAGCATGCTTGATTCCCCCAAAAAGTTATCTGTTGGATTTAAATTTGTTTGTAAAGGTGCGAGAGTCTTTCTCCTTTCAAAGACACCACACGAAGGTGTGAGGCCCCTTTTTTCATAAGCAATGAGAGACTCGAGTGATTCCACCTAGCAACCTACTCACTTAACAGAACAACAATGCTCTTATTCACCCCAAACTCAGCATAAAATGTCAAAGTGTGGACCTATTCAAATGCCTATTGTCATGCCTATAACTTCAAAAGTATTGCTTGGATAATGCTATTAGCACATGCAACCCAAATATGATACTTATCAAAGATTACCCATCCACTCATCTAGAAACTCGTACCAAAATACACTTTTCAACCTCTCAATCCCAAAGGCCAAAAATGACAATTCTCAATCATATTTGTGTTTGGTGTCTACTGGTAAACCAGCAAAAGAATAAATTGTAATACACAAAATAATGATAATAATAAAGAATAGTGATAAGATAGTTAGCATTAGATGAATGACAGGTAGCACTATCTGTAACTATACCTCAAAGTTTATGTTTTTTATTTGATTCAGCATCAAAAGTTACCAGTGGAGAGCTGGTTGGCTAGGCACAAAGTACACTAATTTAATAACCAAAAACCTAGGCTCAAACATTTTCTTCAGCTACTTGTAAGTTCTTACGAAGAAGCCAAAGAAATTTAAGAAATGCCACCATGCTATGCCAGCTGTAAAAAATAGGTTATTCAGAAATTGTAAATATATTCCAAGTTAATTTCTTTAATGACTCTGGGAACTTACCACTTAAGACACGGAGCATATAGTCCTCAAGAAGAGGTCTGAGAGCTTCATAGAGGTCAACCATACCCAACCCAGTTTCTGCAGAAATTGCGACAGGATCCCCATATCCTAACTTATAAGCTTCTCCAGCAGCTGAAGTACGAAGTCCACTTTGATCATCGAGTGATTCAGATTTATTCATTGCCAGAATAATAGTGAGGCCAGGTGCATGCTTGCGCAACCACCTTCCAACCTCTAAATCCAAAGGCTGCAATCCATCTCTAGTTATGCAATACCAAAATAGGAATGAGAACCCAATTACCAAAAGAATATGAGTACTTAGCTGATGATTTCAACTTCACACCTACAATTAGACATAGTGAAGAATTGGAAAAACCAACCTCACATCTATTAAGAAGATGGCAAACTGGGACTTTTCCAAGACATTTCCCGTCATTTCTGCAGTTCTATCAAGAATGCTTCCTGAAGTTGACGCTGTTTCTAAGCCAGCCGAGTCCAATACCCGGAACCGCAGATCGCCCAATTTGGCAATGCCTTCTCGTATGTCCCGGGTTACATGATCACCAGGAGTGTTGTACACAAGGGCTTCTCTCCTGCGGATAAAACTAAACAAGCAGAAGAACAATTTCGGTAAAATTAAAATTTGGAGAAAGATAATTATCTTTTGTTTAAAACTTCAGAATCTACTAACAGATTCTAACAGAAACAGATGGTGAAGTAGGAAAGTCAAATGAACAAAGCAAATTTTAGCACAATATTTCAAACCCTAAATGTTAAAAGGGGGGAGTTTGCGAACTCACCGATTAAACAATGCTGACTTGCCTACATTTGGACGGCCAACAAGAATAACAGTTGGAAGAAGGTCAACATCAATTTTACTGAAGTCCACTACAGATTTTTTACGAGAACGTTTGGATTTTGCTTCTTTAGTGACAACTCTATTAACAGAGACATCTGCCATTCTTGTAAGATCATTAACTGAATCATCGCATGGATGAGGATCAAAAGACAATTCTTGCACGACGCAATGGTTTTTACTTGATACCCCCAAATCAATGTCAGGCCTTGCTAGTCCACACAATCCAGAAGTAGCTTCGTGTCCCCTGGGGGATGAGATTGACCCAAAGTTCACTCTCAGCCCAGTGCTTACTCTACTTGCAATTAGAGTGGGCTCCATTAACAAACCTGAGAACATATAAGAGCCTATCATAAAAACAAAAGGGGCAATTAAAAAATAAAATAAATAGAATATGCATAATTATAATCAGACAGGATGAGACAGTACCACCACTATATGGAGAGGAACTTATCAGATCTCTTGCTTTCCAAAAACTTCTTGTGAGGCTTCTGCTTTTAAGCGGACAATGGCTGAGCAAAAGAAAACTAGAATACCCTTTAACCAAAAGAGCCTGAATCTTAAAACGGGCCATTCACAATTGCCCTAGTAACATTAATACCGAAGGAACTCTTCCACTTGCGTGATTATGATATTAGCTTTGCCGAATCCAGATTTATATTCGCTATCAAAACATCTATCTACAAAGGAAAGAGAACAAGATTCCAATGGGAGAAGTAAGCACCGTTATGTACAACATCATGTGATGAGTGAATATAAACCAAAAGAATCTAAAGAATACTAGTATAACGCATCACAGTGAAGACCGACCGAGGTCTGAAAAGCTACAAGCCTACAAGAGAGAACAAAGTAAAAAAATATACCTTTCACTTCAGTCATAACATTTAATCAATTTCAACAAAAAATTGAAGCCTAAAAAATTCATGAATATCATCAAATTCACAATCTCCGTTTTATTACTTCAAAAGCTTAACAATAGTTGTCTGAAGATAATCAATTGACTCCCCACCCAATTCTCAAAAATTCATTTGTCCACAACCAATAAAGTCCATATACAGAATTTTCACAAATTCAAAATGACCACAATCACGTGGGGAAGGGAAATCATGATAAAAAGGACAAAATACACGACAAGAAAGAATTAAAAAAAAAACGCAAGTGAAGCAGTCAACAAACTCAGCAGAGAGGAAATGGAAGAAATACGTAGAGAGGGGAAATATTAAATGTTTAAGAGATGGAGACCTATGCAGTTAATGCGGAAAGCGGTCAAAAAGAGGTCAGGACCGCATTAGGATTTTTCATAATTATGCGGGACTAAGCGGAATTATGCGGACAATTTTTTTTCAAAGTATATATTTTTAAAATTTAATCATAGTCATAGATTACAAAATAAATAATTAATCAAAATGGTGTAAATATGTAATCATAGTCATATATTATTTACTAATTAATCAAATGAATTTAATTTTGCAGGTTGGAACACTTATAGACTTATAGTTACCTGGACTTGTTTACGAACAACCAATACAACGAAAGCAACAGCAGCAACTCATAGGCATT
Source organism: Berberis vulgaris (assembly GCA_963556465.1). Lineage (NCBI taxonomy): Eukaryota > Viridiplantae > Streptophyta > Magnoliopsida > Ranunculales > Berberidaceae > Berberis > Berberis vulgaris. The sequence continues at coordinate 87,896,650 of OY747131.1, forward strand.
CTGGCATAGCAATAACCCCAACAGCAAGAACTGCAAGTAATAAAAGCATGAGGTCAAGAGTTGCAACTTGCAAGTAACAACAACAAAAAATAAAGCAACAATAATAGCAAATGTATACAACAATAAATGTAGCACATTATAGAATTGTAGCAAGTGTATAATCGTGTTCACATTCACATACCCATGAGTATGAAGTATCAATCTACTTCTATAGCAAAAGTAGCATAAGCAAATGTTAATACAAAATATTTATATCAAAACAAATTTCCATCTTCAGTCTTCACAAGTATTCGTCTACTTCTATGTCAGCATCTTCTTCAACATCTTCCTCATATGGATGAAAAATAATCTAATCAGAGAGTGTTTCACTTTCATCACTGTTAGAAAAAATTTACATCGTCCTCATATGTTTCAATTTTTTTCTCATCACTTGATCCACACTAGAAAAAACCTCAAACAAGTATAATTCGTCTGTGAAATTATATGTGTATTGATTAGCAAACATTAGAAAAAATTAGAAATTCGTCTGTGAAATCCGTCTGTTACTCTGTAATTAACAAACATTACAAAAAAATTCATTTACAGAAGAGGGAAGAACAGAAGAACAGAAATTCGTCTAATTTATTTACATCATGTGTATCTAATTTACAAAAACAATGAAACATTACATTACAAATTAGAAATTCGTCTGTAATTACAAACATTACAAAACATTTCAGCAGAGGGAAGAACAGAAGAAGCGAATGGAAGAAGAAAGCGACTGGGATGAGAGGGAAGATGGACTGGGAGGAGAATCAGGAGAGGGAAAGCTTACTTGATTTGGGAAGTAAACAACAGTTCTCTTCGACGTCTTCGATTGATCTCTTCACTTCAGTTCAGCAGCAACCGATTGAAGGAAGGGAGGAAGAGAGCTTCTTTTTCTTCAGATTGAAGGAAGAGAGGTTGATGAAGTCGATTGAAGGAAGTTCAGCAGTTGATTGATCTCTTCTTCAGCAACCGATTGAAGGAAGGGAGGAAGAGAGGTTCAGATCTACTTCTTTTTCTTCAGATTGAAGGAAGAGAGGTTGATGAAGTCGATTGAAGGAAGGGAGGAAGATGTGTCGGCGTCGCTCCTTCTTCTTCAGTCAGCTGCAGCAAATGGGAGCAGAAAATCGATTAGTTTTTCTTTTTTTTTTTTTCATATATAATGACCTAAAAATCGGCGAGTCAGGTCGACCGGTTAAGCGCTGAATCGGTCGATTTTGACCGATTTCAACGGTTCCGTTTAAAGCCGGCCGAGTCAGCCCTGTGCGATTCGGTCCAGCCCGCATACCGCTTTTTGGCCGACTTTCGGCCACATTAATAGCACAGATGGAGACATAGTTTAGAGTCTTTAGACTCAAAAACAGGGAACAAACGCATTGAACCTCTCTCTCTCTCTCACCTTCTGTCAAATGCTTAAGGATTCAAAACGAAATCAGACAGAATATTGATTGAAAACAAGAAAACAGGGTGAGCAAACAGAGCCTATCCTCATAGAGGTCGTTTTTACATCCAAATTCCTTTTTTTCTCTCTTCTCAATACAATGCTTTATACACAAACCCTAACCCTAAAACAGAAAATGAAAGATGGAGGAGGAGCCACGCGTCCAATGAAGAATCAGCAGTCTGACAGTACCTGACAGTACGAAGGATTCCAGGCAGAGCACGATAACAGATTTTGAATAATTCAACCAGCCCTACAGCTCTCATGCGTGGTGTGTGAAGGCTCCTCTTCAGACCATCACGTGAATTTCACGTTTCTTAACTAACTTAACTACTTCTGTGATTTCATAACTAACTTAACTAATTCTGTGATTTCCTAACTAACTTTGTGAATCCCATTTTCAGTTGGGATTTCACGTGAGCAGCACATGCTAATTGCTTTGGTGAAATTCTGCCAGTTAATTGTTGCTCTTCTGCTTCCTTTGTTCCATAGGTCAGGTTTCTTCCTCTTGATCGTGACAGCTACCTACCCCATGGGAACATCCTTGTCCTCAAGGATGAAAATTGGGAAACCGAGCTGAAAGAGAAGCCCAGTCCTCCCAAGAGTTGTCTGCAGGGGAGCTGTTAGACCACTGCACCAACACCTGGGTAACGGCTTGGTTGTTACGAGGGATCAAACGGCGGTCCAGTACAGCCACAGGCTCTGGAAGCAGGGTGCCGGAGGAGTCCGTTGGTGGCAGAACCGGTGAGGCGGAGTGATGGGAGCCAAGTTTGCGTTTCAGCTGTGAGACGTGAAAGACAGGGTGTATTTGAGATCCTTGGGGCAGTTGGAGCTGGTAAGCCACCTCCCCAATGCGTTCCAGGATTTGAAAGGGCCCGAAATAACGGTTAGCCAATTTCAGATTCTTACGGAGTTGGACACTATTCTGCCGGTACGGTTGCAACTTCAGATATACCCAGTCCCCAGTCAAGAAGGAACGTTCAGAGCGCTTTTTATCCGCAAAGAACTTCATACGTTCTTGCGCCTTGGATAGACGTTCACGGAGAAGGGTGAGCATGTCTTGACGTTCCTGCAAGTAGGATTGAACGCTCTGAACAGTGAGGTTGTCAATAGGGGGTAGGGCTAAGAGTGGGGGTGAATACCCGTACAATGCTTGGAATGGAGTAAGCTTGAGGCTTGAATGGTAAGAGGTGTTGAACCAGTGCTCCGCCAGGTATAACCAGCGAGACCATTTGGACGGAGCGTTGCTAGTCATACAACGGAGATATTGTTCAATACAAGCATTAGTCCTCTCGGTTTGACCATCCGTTTGTGGGTGGTAAGCGGAGCTAAGTTTGAGAGAAGTGCCCAAAGCGGAGAACTATTGTTGCCAGAACGAACCAGTGAATATCCTGTCCCTGTCCGATGTGATTGTGGAAGGAAGGCCATGGAGTTTGTACACATTGAGCAAGAAACACTCAGCAACAGTGGAGGCAGTAAATGGGTGAGCCAGGGCCATAAAATGGCTGTATTTGGTGAATCGATCGACCACCACATAGATCACTGTCTTACCATGAGAGGTGGGCAAGCCCTCAATGAAATCCATTGAGATATGCTGCCACGCACGCTCCGGAATAGGAAGGGGTTGAAGAAGCCCACCGTAGCGTGATTGATCATTTTTATTTCGTTGGCAAGTGTCACATTCAAGAATGAATTGTATGAGTTGGCGTTTCATACCCGGCCAGAAAAAGAGACTCTTAATTCTGTGGTAAGTGGTTGTAATACCAGAGTGACTAGCAAAGGAAGAGGAGTGCATAGCAGTAAGAATCTGGCGCCTGAGAGAACCACCGGAGCCGACATACAACTTTCCTTTGAAACGTAACAGCCCTTGGTCGAGAGTATAAGGAGGCACAGCAGTAGCAGAGAGGAGCAAATTAGGCAATATGTCCTGCGCGAGAACATCAGCGTCATAGCTATGCAGAAGGTCCTGCAGCCAAAGGGGAGAGCTAGATGACAAGGCCGACAGTGAAGACGAAGGAAGCGGGTGCCTGGACAGAGCATCAGCAGCAGAGTTGTCCGAGCCTTTCCGGTAATGAATGACATAATCGTATCCAAGGAGCTTGGATAACCATTTGTGTTGTGAAACCGTAGTGAGTTTTTGGCTTAAAAAATGCTTAATGGATTGATGATCAGTCAAGATGATGAACTGGGAACCCACCAGATATGGGCGCCATTTCTGGACAGCCAATACAATCGCCAACAATTCTTTCTCGTAGGTGGACAACTGCTGGCTGCGTGGACCCAAAGACTTGCTAAAAAAAGCAATAGGGTGGTGAAGTTGAGATAGAACAGCACCAACACCATGGGAGCTGGCATCTGCTTCGACTGTGAAGGGAGTGGAGAAGTCGGGTAGAGCAAGAACCGGTGTAGAACTGACGGCCACATTGAGCTGTTCAAAAGAGGAACTGGCATCAGCAGACCAATGAAAGGCATCTTTGCGCAATAGATCAGTCAAGGGCTTGGCAATGGAGCCATAGTTTCGCACAAAGCGGCGATAATACCCTGTGAGCCCGAGGAATCCACGAAGCAGCTTCAATGATGTAGGTTGGGGCCAATGGGTCATAGCCTCGATTTTTGATGTGTCCACAGCAACCCCATTGGAAGAAATGACATGCCCCAGGTAGTCTATAGAAGGTTGGCCAAAAGAGCATTTTTCCAGCTTGGCAAACAGTGAGTGTTTGCGCAATGTAGCTAATGTGGTTTCAAGGTGCTGTAGGTGTTGGGCCAGAGATGGGCTGTAGACGAGAATATCGTCAAAAAAAACCAGTATAAACCGTCTAAGATAGGGCTGAAAGATCCGGTTCATTAAGGCTTGAAAGGTGGCGGGCGCATTGGTTAATCCGAAAGGCATAACAACGAATTCGAAGTGGCCATGGTGGGTGCGGAAGGTTGTTTTGTGAATGTCAGGGGGGTGGACACGGACTTGGTGATAGCCTGAGCGAAGGTCTATTTTAGAGAAAATGGAGGCACCATTGAGCTCATCCAACAACTCATCAATAAGTGGGATGGGAAAGCGATCTTTGATCGTAATGTCATTGAGGCGACGATAATCAACACAGAAACGCCACGAGTTGTCCTTCTTCTTAACTAGTAAGATGGGAGCCGAGAAAGGGCTATTAGAGTGGCGGATGACTCCTGATTCCAGCATCTCAGTGACCATGGCTTCCACAATGTTTTTGTATAGGTGAGGCAATCTGTAAGGTGACAGTGAAGGGGGAGCAGAGTTAGGTTTGAGGGGAATGGAGTGGATGATAGAGCGTGGAGGTGGCAGCGTGTGGGGGGGTTGGAAGATATCAGTGAATGAAGACAGGAGAGATCGGATATGGGGGTGTACATGGGAGCGGATGGACTGATCTGAAAGGGAGAAGAAATGACCCAAGAGGGTTGGCTGCTGGTGTTTGCAAAGCTTAGAGAATTGATGGGAGTGAATCATGTGGATGGAGGAGTGATCATTGGAGCCATGTAAAGTAATCTGGCTGCCCTGGTGAGTGAGGGTAAGCTGGAGGGCCTGAAGATTGAATGTAATATCACCAAAAGTGCGGAGCCAATCACCGCCAAGCACCATGTCATATTCTCCGAGTGGAAGAACGCGAACGTAACCAGTGAAAGAGTGGCCTTGCACTTGCCAAGCCAAATTAGTGACAGCCGAGCAGTGTAGTGTTTGCCCATTGGCAACCTTGACAACCATGGGGGGTGTAGGAGTGGTAGGCCAAGAGGTAAGTTTGATGATGCGAGGATCTAGGAAGGAGTGAGTACTCCCAGTGTCCACCAAAATCGTAACAGGAACCTTTTTAACTAGACCACGAAGGAGAATGGTGTTGGAGGAATGGCAGCCATGAATGGCATTAATGGATAACTCCATATCAGGGGAGTGATCCTTGATGGTGTGCTCGTCAGGGTCAGCCAGGATGGGGTCTGAATCAGGGTCCTCACCATCAGTAGTCAAGAGGAATAGCTGCTGTCTTTTGCAGCGATGGCCTGGCTTGTACAGTTCATCGCAGTTGTAGCAGAGTCCCTGCTCTCTACGCAACCTCATCTGGGCAGGGGTGAGTCTTTTGATGGGGGGAGTGGGTGGGTGTGGATGCAATCTCACAGGGGGTGGAGTAGGGGTGACAGAGGGAGGAGTAGAGTGCAACAAATGTGGGCTGGGAAGGGGTGGGATGTTGTTGGTGGTATGAGATGTTGTTGGGTAAGATTTGAAGGCTGAATATGAAGGTTTGATGGAATTAGGTCTGAGTGAGGAGCATGCTTCCTGCATTCTTGCAAGGGATAAAGCTTGTGGGATGGACGTAGGTTGGAACATTTGGATCCGAGCTTTGATATGGGGTTTCAAGCCGCTCAAGAAACTAAGGACAAAGTATTGTTCATCCAAGTGTGGATTATGGAGGACCATCCAGGATTTCAACTCCTCAAATTTGTCGTAGTAATTCTCAACTGAATCACTTTGTTGAAGTTTATTGAAAACATCAACATAGTTATCAGAAATTGGATCCTCAAATCGCAGGCAAACATCAGCAGCTAGTTGTGACCAGCGAACATTCGTTTTTCCCACTTGGTAATCCAAATACCACACATCCGCCTTGCCATCGAGGTGGATTGATGCAATTGCTACCTTGTTGTCCTCGGCAATGTTATGAAGCTGGAAATAACGTTCACACTTCTTAATCCATGAGCGCGGACTGACCCCATCGAAGTGTGGAAAATCTACTTTGGGAAATTTAAAGTAGCTGCCATGGTCACTAATTGGAGGTGATGGTTGTTGTAACGCCTGTGAGGAATGGTCAGTGATGTGAGAACTGCTCTCACCAAGAGAGGGATTGGTTGAGGCACCAGGTCGAATACCTTGTTGCTGCATCATCTGAACCAGTTGCTCGTAGGGGTGGGCATCCCATCCCGCGATCCCGTTCCCGTCCCGATCCCGTCCCGTCCCGTCCCGATTTTTCCGAGTCTTAATGGGATTGAATAATTTCATCCCGATCCCGTCCCGTCCCGATCTAGAATGGGATGGGATGGGATGAAGATTTTCAATCCCGCCAATCCCGTCCCGTCCCGAACTAATTAATTAATATTAATTATTAATATTTTTATTTAATTATTTATTTTAGAATTGTGGATGCCCATATTTTTGTGTATGTAGAACATATAAGTTCAGTTTCGGATCCAAAGGGAAGGAAGAAGTGAGGTATATGTCTATATTGCATTGTGAATTTTAATCCATATAGCTGATTTTAGCATAAACCTGCTGAAATTTTCTGTCTAGTAAAATATCTCATATCCTAATGCAGCTAGTTTCCTTGAAACTCAGTGCTTTGAATAGATATCATCAGTAATTGTGGAATGCATTCTTTCCCCCAATATCATGCAATATATGAACAATTTTTTTTTTCTTTGCTTTTCGGTTATGATGATAAATAAGTAAATCATAGTTAGGTTAGTTTTGTAAGTGACAATTAATCTCATCATATTCTGCAGAGAAAATATGAAAATTTTAATTGGTGATAGTAGCATGTATGGAGTGTCTAAGAAATAATGTTTTCTAACATGGATTCTCGGGGCGACGCACTTTGATGCCTAAAGTGCAATAAGAGCTGAGGCATAAATGTAACTTGCACAGCTTGTGGTTATTCACTTGTTCCTATGAAAGTAGATGATTTGAAATATATGGTATAAATAAATCGTTTAAATAAATTTATGATACAAGGTATAAGATCATAGGAAAGAAAGACATGTTTCCTCTTTGGGATTTGATCTTTATGTTGATCATCGTTAATCTGGAATAGCTTAAAAAGAACAAAGATTTTAGTTGAACTTTGAGAATTTGCACCCTTCCTCTACGCGGTCCATGATTAGCACGCTGATCCCGTCCCGTCCCGAACCCGTTTGGGATGGGACGAGGTCGGGATGAGGTTTTTCTCATCCCGTCCCGTCCCGATCCCGTATGAACGGGATGGGATAGGGATGGGTATATCTCGTCCCATCCCGTCCCGTGCCCACCCCTAGTTGCTCGAACCTTGCATCAATGTGATGCCGCAGCTCCTCGCTGTTCTTTACTTGCACAGCTACCTCCTTCCTTAATGATTCCAATTGATCCCTTGTCTCTCTTATCTGCATCTCTACCTTCTTGTTCCGAGTTTCCATCTGTTCCCCCATGAAACCAGCGCTCTGATACCAAGTGTCAAATGCTTAAGGATTCAAAACGAAATCAGACAGAATATTGATTGAAAACAAGAAAACAGGGTGAGCAAACAGAGCCTATCCTCATAGAGGCCGTTTGTACATCCAAATTCCTTTTTTTCTCTCTTCTCAATACAATGCTTTATACACAAACCCTAACCCTAAAACAGAAAATGAAAGATGGAGGAGGAGCCACGCGTCCAATGAAGAATCAGCAGTCTGACAGTACCTGACAGTACGAAGGATTCCAGGCAGAGCACGATAACAGATTTTGAATAATTCAACCAGCCCTACAGCTCTCATGCGTGGTGTGTGAAGGCTCCTCTTCAGACCATCACGTGAATTTCACGTTTCTTAACTAACTTAACTACTTCTGTGATTTCATAACTAACTTAACTAATTCTGTGATTTCATAACTAACTTTGTGAATCCCATTTTCAGTTGGGATTTCACGTGAGCAGCACATGCTAACTGCTTTGGTGAAATTCTGCCAGTTAATTGTTGCTCTTCTGTTTCCTTTGTTCCATAGGTCAGGTTTCTTCCTCTTGATCGTGACACCTTCTTTGCTTTGAGTTGGATTCCGCATTGGATCCTTCACTAATGTATTATTTGCTGCAACAGAGATGTCGCCAAGAGAAATGTACAAGAAGAAAGAGAGATATCAACACCCCGCGCAGAGATGAACACAGGAGTCGAAGAAGAACTGAAGAATAAGAAGAAATAACTGAAGAAGAAGTGATGAACACACGTACGAGCAGACGGCGAGGAGATGGCGGTGGTCATGGGTAGGTGTGGAGAGGCGGAGGGTTATCGATGGACGGAGATGAGAGGGAACGGAGTAGGGAATTAGGGCATGGATAATGTTACAACTTACAACTTATATAGCTAGTCTTCAAAAAAAAAAAAAAATATATATATATATATATATATATATATATATATATATATATATATATATATATATATTAGTAATTACACTAAATAAACAGACTAGCGTATTTCCATTGCTGTTGGTAGAAGGTGGGGTAGGTTAAAATTTTAAACAATTAGTAAAAATACACATTTGAAAACTATACAATTTATCCTTCCCAAACTTTGATTTTCCAAAATATGGAGTTCATGGTCTTTGATTGAATGTGTCTTAATATTGAAAATACTTATAATGTAAAGTGCATTAGATTACATTTAATATTTTTTGAAAAAAATACATATGGCGTGAAATGCATACTTAAAACTTTAAGTGTTTGTATTATTAGTTTTAAAACTTCAAGCGTTTGTATCAGTGATTAGTTTCATTGGAAAGATTTTCAAAATTGTATTTCAATCATACCAAGTTTACTAAAATCTGACAAACATTCGACAAAAAATTTCACCGTTTTGTTCATTTCCTTTGCCCTTCTCCTTGCAACTTATTTACAAATATGCCACTGTTGATAATGAATCTTTACCATCAACATTTTTCGCAACTTTCAATCCTAACCGTCTTTTATCACCAACCTCAATATAAACACAATTTTGATTTGTAAGATAGAATACTGCATTTCCTGTGTCGTTGACACAATAGAAGATGAGTCGTGGCAATTGGTCAAATCATTTAAAATTTTAAACAATTAGAAAAAAATAAAAAACACATTTTAAAACCGCCACAATTAATCCTCCCCAAACTTGGTTTTTCCAAAATATGGAGTTCATGGTCTTTGCTTGAATGTGTCTTGCTATTAAAAATACTTGCGCCGTGAAGTACACTAGATTGCAGTTATTTTTATGGAAAAATGAATACAATATGAGATGCATATTTAAAACTTTAAGCATTTGTATTAGTAATCGGTTTCATTTGAAAGATCTTCAAATGTGCATTTCAACCATACTAAGTTTACTAAAATTTGTCAACTAAGTAGATAATTATGACAATTTGCTTTAAAAAAAACACAATTTTTATCTGTTCGCCAAATATGCATTCCACAAACTTTTTCATCTTTTTGTTCATTTCCTTTGCCCTTATACTTCCAACTTATTTACAAACATGTTATTGTTGATAATGAATCTTCACCGTCAACGTCTTTTGCAACTTTCAATCGTAACCGTCTTTTATCTCCAATCCCAAACATCATTCTGGTTTGTAAGATAAACTAGTGTATTTTCCATACCGTTGGCACAATAGAAGGTGAGTCGTGGCAATAGGTCAAACCCATTTAAAAATTTCAACAATTAGAAAAAAAAAAAAAAAAAAACACACACACAAACACACACATTTTGAAACCGTCACAACTAATCATTCCCAAATTTTGATTTTTCCAAAATATGGAATTCATGATTTTTGTTTGAATGTATTTTAATATTGAAAATATTTACGACGTAAAGTGCATTAAATTACAGTTATTTTTTATGAAAAATGCATATGTCGTGAAATTCATATTAATACTTCGAGGAATGTATTAATGATTGGTTTTAAAACTTTAAGCATTTATATTAGTTATTGATTTCATTTGAAAGATCTTCAAAAATGTATTTCAAGTTTACTAAAATCTGACAATTAAGTAGATAGTTCTGACGAATTAAATTTAAGAAAACACAAATTTTCTCTTTGCGCCACATATGCATTCCACAAACTTTTTCACATTTTTGTTCATAATACTTGCAACTTATTTACAAAAAATTCATTGTTAATAATGAATCACCACCATCAACATCTTCTGCAATTTTCAATCCTAACCGTATTTTATCTCCAACCTCAAACCATTATAATTTATAAGATAGACTAGGGTATTCCCGAGTCGTTGGCACGATAGAAGTTTAAAACTTGTCAAAACGTGATCACCATTAAGTTTTCATCCTTCGTACTTACATGCCTAATCACCACCATAAAAAATTGAAGAAAAATAAATATTAAAATATTGAGTGTGGGAATCGAACCCATGCACTCTTTGTTAGCTTCTTGTAATTGGGTAAATTTGAGCCGTCTTTTAACTCCAACCTAACACTATCTCGATTTGTAATATAGACTAAGGGTATTCCCCGTGCAGTTAGCACAATAAAAGTTTAAAACTTGTCAAAATATCCTTCGTACTTACATGCCTAATCACCACCATCAACAATTGAAAAAAAAAAAAAATATCAAAATGTTAGGTATTGGGAATTGACCCATGCATTCTTGTTGGGGAATGATTGAAAGTAAGACTTAAAGTTCTCAACCATTAGATAAAACGAATCTCAGTCGTCTTTTATTTCCAACCTCAAACATCATCCTGATTTGTAACATAGAATAGCGTGTCCCCCGTGCCGTTGGCATGATATGATTTTTTTTGGATAAAAATCTCATGCCAACCAATCTGTGCCTATGTCACCATGAATACACTCACTTTACCCAATAAATCAATTGGAATTTGCACAAATTTGAAATTGCATACAATGGCAAATACTCATTTGTGCCTATGTATTGGAAATTGAACATACTCATTCATGCCATCTATGCCTATGTATTTCACAATATAAAGCCACTTATTTCACAAATTTGAAATTGCACACAATGGAAAATATTCAAAAACACCCAATTGTAAATCAAAATAGATTTCGTAAATAATAATAAACTAAAAAAAAAACCTACTTATACTTGAAAGGTGATAAATTGAAAATGAAAGAGACAAAAGAGTGTAAGTGAAGGTTAAGAGAAATTGAAAGAGTGTAAAAGAAATTGAAATATGAAAAATTGTCTATGATCGTTAGATCTTTATATTTAGGTAAATCTTAGTCGTCTTTTATCTCAAATCCAAAACACCATTTTGATTTGTAATATAGATATCCATCCAAAGTCCAAACTCAAACCAGCTTCATTTTGATTTGTTATATAGATATCCACCCAAAATCCAAACTCAAACCCGCCTCATTCTGATTTATAAAGATATCCACCCAAAATTCGAACTCAAACCCGCCTCATTGGGACGACTATTCGTGTAAATCCGACCGACTGCCATCCGTACCTACTTCTCGGAGTAAACATCCAATTTACTTTCCCAAACAAATTTACTCATAGATTTCAAAACAAATTGCAACATACAAATGGAACTTTTAAAGGGTGAAATCCTATTTTGCTTCACAATTTCATCAAACCAATTAGTAGTAATTTGCAATAATGACCTAGGTCATGCTTGCAAAATAACAGTTTTTAGTGAGATTCTTGTAAACTATGATTTTGAGGAAATCAATTGAAGGAATAGCTAGCCAGGAGTTGTAAAGTGTGGATGAGAACGACAATGGAGATGTTTGTATCTGTTAAACCATTAATATTGTAAAGGGTGAGCATTGAGTCAGGTTTTGGAAGATGTAGGTTTGCAATTGGACTTTGAAAGAGAGAGAGGTTTGTGTTGTGATAGAAGACCCGAACTGATGAGATAAGAAATTGTAAAGATAGAATTAATAAACCACCTACCTAAGTTGGAATTGTAGAGAAAACTAAAAAAAAATATGAAAACGAATGCGCGGGCGGGGTCTATGAACCATAAATGGATTTGTTGAATTCATACATGCCTCTATGGATTGCTTTTTTTCTCGTCCATTAGTTGGATTGAAGCTTGAAGATGATTGGGAGAAACGTCTGGCGGCGGCTCGGTGAGGCCGGAAATGGCAAGGCGAGCTGGTGGTGGGGTGGGGTGGGATTGCTCCTGTGGAGAAAGAAAATAAGGTAGATAAGGGAAGACGAGGGGTTGCGATATCCTTCGGCAGATTAAAAAAATTCAAATAAAATCAAATGGAGAGGAAAATAATAAAAATTACACCTTTCCTTTATAACAAGGGAGGGAACTCAAGTCAAGAGCGAGTGAAAATGAACAAGGAAAAAATACCGTACTGTATCTGCCTGAGCGCTGCGGTGCGTTGTCTGCGACTGTGACTGCGAGGAGGAAGGGGAGGGCGCCACGACTGAGGAGACAGACGACTTGTAACTGTGAGCGAGTTGAGTTGTGAGAGATGAAAGCAAAACAGAGCAGGAGGCAGGACTAGGAGGGGCGATCGAAATTTGCTATGCTATACACACCCCAAAACGTTACATGATGTTCCACCGTAGGTTAAAAATAAGCACAAAACAACAAACACACAGAATTTGAAGGGGATTGAGGAGGGCCGGTTGGATTGGATTGGATTGTTGTTAAATTGGGAGGTTATGGCTCAAACTTCTGCGTGGTTGTGGCCGTCGTCGTCATCTCTTCTTTTTCTTTCAAGATTCAAGTGTAAGGGTGGTGCTCCACTTGTTCATAATCGTCATTACCATTCCATCTTCCTCAATAGACTGTTGCTCTTACAACCCAAGAACTCTTCGTCGTCTTCAATTACATATGGATATGGAAGAGGACGACCCCCACCTCTTCTTCAATTTCAATTTCAATTTCACCCTCAACAAATTATTACTAGTACGAAGGGTTTATCCGTCAGCAGCAACAATAGCAGCGATGATTCTACTACTAGTACAACAACAACAAGCGTGGTGGATTTTGTTAGACTCACAGACCAACAGCTGATGGGGCAATGTGAGATGAGCACGTTCAAGGCATCAGGACCAGGCGAACAACACCGAAACAAGAGAGAGAGTGCCGTCAGACTCAAGCATCTCCCCACTGGCATCATTGCTCAAGCTGTTGAGGACCGCTCCCAGCATATGAATCGCGCTTCTGCTCTCTCTCGTCTGCGAACCCTTTTAGCTCTTAAAGGTAACTAAATTGCATCTCTCTCTGTTTCTCGCTTCTCGTTTCTAAATTCACTAATCTGTTGGTTTCTTCTTTTGATTTTCAACTAGTTAGGAATACAATAAATCTCGAGACATACACTCCTCCTCCGGAACTTCTTCAAATTCTTCCCAAGAAATCAACAATCAGAGGATCAGATACCGGCTCTCAAATTGGACCCAACAGTCCAAAGTTTGTTTTGGTATGCATACCCATGCTTCAGAAACAACCTCTTTCATACATTCAATAATATAGCTTATGGATTTTCAACTAATTCCTGACTCTGCACATTTTCTCTTTCACCAATAGGGAATGCAAGCGCTTTTAGATTTAATATTTTCCTGCCATCGTAGTTCATTTTCCTGAAATACATACACACTCTGTTCCTCTTTTGCCGCCAACCCTTCATCAACACAACATAATAACAACGCATCGTCATTTCTTTCTAGTTTTTTCTTTCTTCTAGGTTTCCTCTCCATCTCTCGTCACCGCCTTCCCTCGATTTTATCTCTCTCTCTCTCTCGACCCTCTCCTCTTATTCACAAAGGGGTCTAAACAAAAACCCTAATAAACGATCTTACATGATCGTTCGCTCGCTCGAGCACCTCACCGTCATCATCATCATCGAATCAAGTGACTTCCTTGTCTCTCTTTTCTTCTTCTTTATGTTTTCGGGTGACGACCCTCTTCCATTTCGTCTCTTACGTGATGGGTTTTTAATGTTTTATACAGATTCGATTCGATTCGCTTCAAGGAGGAGCCTAATTTGAGGAGCGAGCTTTGTAATTGCCGATTTGTTGTTGTTCCATAAAGGTGAGTTTTTTTTTTTTTTTTTTTGTACATCCCCAATTCATCAAGTTTGAAACTTTAGGCCAAATCTAACAACCCCCCAAAACGAGTTGAGTTGTGAGAGATGAAAAGGGCTGAAAACCGAACCGACGGTTCGGTTTTTCACCTAAACCGTGAACCGAACCGACTTAGGTCGGTTTTAAAATTTTCAAACCGAAACCGAACCGACCATTAACAAAACCGATCCGAAACCGAACCGATTCTAATTTATGCAAACCGTAACCGAACCGACTAAAATTGAACCAAAACCGAAATAAAACCGAACCGACCGACTTTTTTAAACATATTGTATTATTTATATATAAAATATATATTATTTATTATATATATTCGGTCGGTTCGGTTTGGTCGGTTAAAATCACATAGAAACCGAAAACCGAACCGACCACTTCGGTTTTGAATTTTTTAAAACCGAAACCGATCCGAACCGAATTTAAACCGAACCGATTGGTTCGGTTTAGATCGGTTCGGTCGGTTTAATCGGTTTGATCGGTTTTTTGTTCAGCCCTAGATGAAAGCAAAGCAGAGCAGGAGGCAGGACTAGGAGGGGCGGTCGAAATTCGCTATGCTATACACACCCCAAAACGTTACATGATGTTCCACCGTAGGTTAAAAATAAGCACAACACAACAAACACACAGAATTTGAAGGGGATTGAGGAGGGCCGGTTTGGATTGGATTGGATTGTTGTTAAATTGGGGGGTTATGGCTCAAACTTCTGCGTGGTTGTGGTCGTCGTCATCTCTTCTTTTTCTTTCAAGATTCAAGTGTAAGGGTGGTGCTCCAATTGTTCATAATCGTCATTACCATTCCGTCTTCCTCAATAGACTGTTGCTCTTACAGCCCAAGAACTCTTCGTCGTCTTCAATTACATATGGATATGGAAGAGGACGACCCCCACCTCTTCTTCAATTTCAATTTCAATTTCACCCTCAACAAATTAATACTAGTAAGAAGGGTTTCTCCGTCAGCAGCAACAATAGCAGCGATGATTCTACTTCTAGTACAACAACAACAAGCGTGGTGGATTTTGTTAGACTCACAGACCAACAGCTGATGGGGCAATGTGAGATGAGCACGTTCAAGGCATCAGGACCAGGCGGACAACACCGAAACAAGAGAGAGAGTGCCGTCAGACTCAAGCATCTCCCCACTGGCATCATTGCTCAAGCTGTTGAGGACCGCTCCCAGCATATGAATCGCGCTTCTGCTCTCTCTCGTCTGCGAACCCTTTTAGCTCTTAAAGGTAACTAAATTGCATCTCTCTCTGTTTCTCGCTTCTCGTTTCTAAATTCACTAATCTGTTGGTTTCTTCTTTTGATTTTCAACTAGTTAGGAATACAATAAATCTCGAGACATACACTCCTCATCCAGAACTTCTTCAAATTCTTCCCAAGAAATCAACAATCAGAGGATCAGATACCGGCTCTCAAATTGGACCCAACAATCCAAAGTTTGTTTTGGTATGCATACGCATGCTTCAGAAACAACCTCTTTCATACATTCAATAATATAGTTTATGTGGATTTTCAACTAATTCCTGCCATCCTCTGCACATTTTCTCTTTCACCAATAGGGAATGCAAGCGCTTCTAGATTTAATATTTGCTGTTGGTGGCTCTGTAGCAGACGCAGCCAAGTTATTGGGGTTGGTACTCTGCTTTTTTATGTCGTGTAATTTTTTTTTTTCTTCAAGTTTAAGATCAAGTGAATTTATGTTTTCTCTTTTGGTTACATATATTCAGAAATTCAAGTCGTGTTTTTACACGTTTAATGTTTAGTTATGATGGTCAAAGTGAGATTTATTCGGAAAGCAAATAATTTTTTCAATAAAATAAATTGAGCTTAAAAGGGAGGAAAAACTAACACCTCTTTGCTCCAAAAAGTTACAATTTTTCTACTCAAATTTCCATCTCTTGGAGTAGAGTGTCAGAACCCACTTCGCTCTACCTGTGGGTCTAGGCTAAAGCCCAGAGCGAATCCCGCATTCTACCGATATAGTGCGATTGACCATGCCCGTCCTTCCCCTTTCACGGACCTACAGGATTTCACGTAGATATCCCCCCTATTTTATGCAATTTACAAGGTAATACAAGAGGAATAAAATAAAGATAAAATATAAATCCTTCAAAGCCTTCAATAAGAAACAATTTTCATTCCTCTTACCATTTGTGACAGTATGTTTGGGTAGAGTACATGGATCGAGAACCATTGATTTGCAAATAAAACACAAGTTTTTATAAAGGAAAATAAAATAAATAAGATGATATAAGGTTGGCGTAGATATTACCGTATGGGAAAATATAAGAACTAAAATAGACAGGATCAAGGTTTAAAAATCATAATGGGGAACTAAGGCATGAAAGGTGTGGCATGGTTGTAAGCCTCGCTCAATCAGTGTATTATTTAATAGCAATTATTTGGATAAATTAACACCGATTTAATGAATTGTTGAGACACCTATGAGGCGTAAGCCTCAATTCGTTAACCATAAGCCCTGTGCTGAGGCAAGTCTCAAATCGTAGCCTCACAACATTTTTTAAACCATGGATAGCATACATGGTTGGGGTCCTTCAAAACTTAATATGATGAACAAATTTCTACAAAGTCTCGATACTCTATCTTATGCTCAAGGTAGATTTCTATTAAGCCTTTGATACTGTGCCTCGGATTTTTTGTTTGATATGATGAACAAGTTCGGCATGGGAACCAAATGGATCAATTGGTTGCACTATTCTAGCATCCGGCCTCCTCTATATCAATGAATGGCTTTTCAACATGTTGTTGGAGTTGGAAATGATTCATAGTTTTAGTGTCAACTATTCAACTCCTTCCATACCAATTCTCCAATATGCAGATGCTTTCATTGAAGTAAAGGAATAAGAAGTGATTGCATCAAAGAGATTCTCTTATGGCTTGAGATTTGTTCAAGTTTGAAGGTGAATTTGGCAAGACAAAATTGTTTGCACTCGGTGAGGTTCCTCAAATCTAACAATCAACTTCCATTTTGGAAGGTGGTATTGGGTCATTTCCATGTACATACTTCACCCAGCCCCTTGGTGCTAAATACAAGGACACAAAAATTTGGGAGGAAACTCATGAATGCATTGAAGATAGACTAAATAGTTGGAAGAAGAAATGCATAGCAAAGGCGGGGAGAACAACTCTAATCAGAAGTACCAGTGCAAGCATCCTTGTTCATATGCTTTCTCTGTGTACTACTACTTCAGTGGCTGCTAGAATTGAAAAGATCATACGAAATTTTGATGGGGGTAACTTTCCTTCAAATAAAAAATACCAACTACTCAATTGGAAGGTGTGGCAATTGAAAAATAAATGAGGCCTGGGCATTACAAGGATTAAGGAGTTCAACAAGGCTCTCCTCATCCAATAGATTTCAAGATATATGGTAGAAGTAGATGCTTTCTAGAGGAAAGTTATAGCAGCTAAATATGGAATCAGCCATGCAGATTGGTTTGCTCAAGCCCAAATTACTACCTGTTGTAGTCGAACCTTGTTCTCTTTGACCTTGACCTTGACCTGGACCTGCACAGGAAATGCACGTGAGCCAAGGACCACATTTGTGGTGGCCGATGACACTCCGATGCTAAAGTCAGACAAGGTTTGAGAAAGGCTTAAAGTTATAAATTGGGTTATGTAGCGTATCTTTCCTCATCAAGTCTATGTCTTATTTATAATGTGAGTCCTCGTTTGGCTAGGCATTTGGTGGCGTAGTTTAGGAAAAGAGATTTTGCTGAAGATCCTTTCCTAATTGGGAGTCATCCATGTAGGAGAGTTTTCCTACACGACTTGCGCTCCTAAATCTGCAGGAGAGGTTTCCCTTTTGGAGTGTTGTCCATGCAGAAAAATGGACAAATGAACATAATTCACTCAAGAGTTCTTATGTGTTTCCACGCCCCTTTGATACCTCAAAAAATGGACAACTTCTTTTTCTTAGGAACATGTACAAAATTCGTCACTATAAAAAAGAGAATGGTAACTCCACCACTAACTACTTCATTTATGAATTTCGTAGTAAAAAAAATACATGTCCTACCGAGACAGAATTTGCAACTTGCTATTTCCATGCACGACTTATACTCCGGTATATGTTTCCTAGTTGGAACCAATGTATTGCTGACCTGCCCAGCTTAGGTGATCCCCCAGATATTTGCCTAATTAAGTCTTACGGGTATTGGGCTTTACCATGTGACGTGTGGGCTTAGTAGGGCGCTGCAACTTGGATCCAACCCTCTGGAGTCTGCCGAATTGAGCTTAATGTTGTCTAGGCCTTGCCAGATTTGGTGAGCAATTGGACCCGCTTTGTTCTACTGACGACAAGATCATCATGACGCGTACGACGCAGATTAAAGGACGGTTTGGTATATCATCACTACCCATGGGTTTTCTATATAAAAGAGTATCATGAGTCACAAACACCACTTAAAGAATCATATCTCTTAATACTTATTTTCAAAAACTAAAAAAACTAGTAGGATTTTTTTCTTCTTATCAATCAAATAGAGCTATATATATCAAAATGGAAAACCAAGTGCTAGAGAAAGTCGCAAAGGAAAAAGTATACAACATGCCAAAGGTATAAAGGGAAAACAAGTTATCCCAATTGAACATACACACATGAAAATATTAGAAATAACCTGCACCCACCCACCCCCAAATGTTACCCCAATTCCAGACAAGAGCTTTGATTTCATACAATCATTTGGCAATCCTTTATCGCTTTAAACACCGATGTTCCTTTACTTCCACAAAATCCAATTTTCTGCAAACAAAATTCTAGTCCACAACCATATCCATACCACTTAGTAGCCATCTGACAAAACACATCTATTTCTTCATCCATCTTCTTCATCTTATTTCTCTCTCCTTCATATCTAAGGTTTCTTCAAATCATTTTATCTTTAACAATAATAAAACTTCTTGTGAGGGAGAGACCCTAAAGTGCAAACCTTGATCCAAGTTTCAAATTGGTTGAGTGGTTGAAAGTAACAACTTTACTAGGGTTGGGCATTTTAGTCCGAAAAACCGGACTGATCGATCCGGGCTGGTTTTTAAATAATATTTTAATCATCGGTCCTAAAAATTGGAGCAGACCAAAATTCTCAGAGCCGATACTTGGTTCCAATTCTCATATACCACCAGTTCATGGGCCCAACTCGAGTATTTTTTACAAAAACAATTAATTACAATTTTGAGCCCACCCTCTGTTCAGCCCAGCCCAATTGGTAACAACTTTACTAGGGCTGGGCATTTTAGACCGAAAAACTAGACTGATCGGTCCGGGTGGTTTTTAAATAATATTTTAATCATCGGTCCTAAAAACTGGAGCGGACCAAAATTCTCAGGCCGGTCCTTGGTTCCAATTCTCAGATACCACCAGTTCATGGGCCCGACTCGAGTATTTTTTACAAAAACAATTAATTACATTTTGAGCCCACCCTCTGCTTGGCCCGGCCCAATTGGTTTTTTTTAAATCTAAAACACAAACTCAAATCCTATTAAGCCCAATTGACCTCTCAAAACCCTCATCTTCTTATTTTTCTCCCCCCTTCCACAAAAACTAACCTTTTCCCCTAAATCCATGTGTTCTTTGAGCATCAGAATGTGATGTTGGGTGAGATTCCACCGAGTAGAAACCATCAGCGGAGATCCAACTAGAAGTGAGGAGCAAAGGCTTCCCATTGGATTGAATGGAGAGTGAATAGAAGTGCAGAGGGTTGTTGGATAAGTGGAGATCAGATTAACTAGTTGGTGTGTGGAGCTTGAAGAGTTTCAAGTTGAGATTTTTAGTGGTGGTGGTGTGGGGAAGAAAAGATGGTGAGTTGGTGGTGTGGGGAGGGTTTGATAGACATAATTTGATTGAAGAGAACATTGAAACTTGTAAGTTTAAATGAGATGTTGAGCTTTGTGTGTTGTGAGTGTTGCAGGCAAGCAAAGCAGTCTCTCTCTCGCCATCTTCTCAATAGAAGAAGAGTGATATAGGCACCTAAATTTATTCATATATGGCACCATAGATGTATTTATGACTTGGCGGGCATTACCAGATGGGGTGCTTCATTTTATGCCATGTGAAGTTAACACCTCCCTCCCACCAATCTCTCAAGTCAATCCCAACACCCAATTTCAACAAACCAACCTCCACGCTCATCATCCTCATCCAAACCTCTCCATCTCAAATCAAGGGCTTAACTTCTCCAAACCCCAACCCATTGATCCATTTCATTGTCGGCTACCTCTATCAACACACACACTTGACTTCTCCGTCCCCTCAAGAAGCAATAATCTTATCTCAACAGATCTCACCCACCTCAAATCCACGCAAAACCCCAGAATGAGTTCTCAATTTCTTCAAACACTCCAGACAATTTGGTTCTTGATCTAGTGATTTCTGGAGAAACAGACATGGCTAAGGGGGTGCCCAAGTTGGTGTCTACAAAAATGGGTCTTTTTTCAGTGTGCAAAGAAGAATAGCCATTATTACATACTTTGGATTAACTACCCTCCTCAAGAGTTGCCCCCTGCTAAGGAGAGTTTTAGTTTGCTGAAGGCAACAATCAAGGATTATTGGGTTGCACTAGGCTGAAAAACTGCATAGGACCAAGACCCACCTGGCCAGGCTCGAAATATTGGTTAACCGGCCTTATCCGGTCCGAGTTTGATCCCTGAAAATTAATTTTGTTAAGGCCCAGTCCGGTTTTCGGTTTTGGTTGTTCGCGCCGGTTAACCAGACCGGCCCAGCCCTAAACTTTACTATCAAGACTCCAGAATCTCTTTAAAGCATTTGAACAAAAAAGGGTTCTTTTAGATCTTGACATGTCGAGCGCGACTTTGAATCTCTGAGATTCAGATGGAAGGAACTGAAGTTGTTGATTTGAGAGATGGGGATTTGATCAAATTGGGGAATACTTGGATTTTGTGCCCAAGAAGCAATCCAGTCAGTCTAAATTAAGAAGTCTCAACCTGTTCATCTTCATTTTACTTTGTATTTTTTGTGGTTTCTTGTGGTTTTCTGGTACAAATTGGTATTTCATGCATGAAGTTCATCTTTGTCAATTGTTGTTCGAGATGTAACTGGCTTGTCATCTATCTTTGCCATTTTTTTTTCTTCCCGCCGCCCCCCCCCCCCTTTCAGTTTACAGATTCCTCAATCCTTAAAGATATGTGGTTTTATGAGGAAAAACTGAAATACAACTAATAACCTACGTTCAACTGAGACTAGCGGTTTCATGGTTGGACAGTTTGGTTTTGGTTGGTAAGAAATGAAAACAGACAATCGGTTCAGTTGTTGGTTTCTCCTATTGACATGACGGATGTGGATGGTTGTTAGCAGTTGAACTGCATAAATTCACCTTTGTGTTCAAGCGGACTCCTAGGATGAGATGGGGTCAACCAGTCATGTTCCAGACGGGAATGACTGTGTAACTAAAACACCCAGGGATTGGATGGGGTCAGCGATGCATGTTTCATACCGTGTAAACTGTAAAACAATGCATTGTTTACTTCATACTAAAAGTGCACAACCATGTCCTGTTGGGTTCTGTTTGGAAGGCCCGAAGCCCATTGCCCCCAATAAAAAATAAAATCACAACAGAAATATTTGATTGGGTGGACATGGGTTAGAGAGAATTGGTTAGATACTGTGCGCTGGAATTTTAGGAAATTTGGTTGATTAGTTGTGGTGACAATGAATTCGGAGGATTTTGAAATGTAACAAAGAAGGATTTGGTTGGATTTTTTTTTTTTTTTTTTTGAAGAAAGAGAGGAACAGGGATATATATGTGGAGGTGGGTAGAAGAGTAATTAGTTTACTAATTAAGAGATAAGGGTAGGAAAGCTGAGGAAAAATATTCAGTTGAACAGGGAAGTAGAGATATTTATATAAAAGGATATAATTGCTTGGAGTTGGATTTGTTGGAAAGTTAAGGAAAGTCGGAGGGAAATTTTCATTTGAAATGCAAAGTGTTGCATTGGGTTGGTTTGGACTCAGAGGGCGTGGGTTTGATAAAAATAGATTTTAAATTGTTTTCAAATTTGGGTTTTGGTATACGATGAATTGAGTTTTGGGCTTGCGCTTGTGCGACAACCACGTCTCCAGTGTACTGTGTGTACCCGCTTCTGCAACTTCTTTGTATTTTCAATTTTGATCTGCCTTTGATGAATTTCCACTTCTCAATGTCAATTTTCCTCTTGTAACCCTTGTAATTAACATCCAACAAAATTGAGGCTCTAACACACGCATTTCTTGAAAAAAAAATATTTAGTACAACAACTACAAACAATCAAGACCTTTAAATCATAAATTTGGGGTTTCAAATAACTAGCAAAACTGTATTTTTCTACTTTTTGCACAATCAATTCATGCTTTTGTATATAGACATCAAATATCACATATAAATCCTTAAAACCTGAATTTTGCAATTTTAGAAAGGAAATACAGGAGTTTATGTGTAAGTTTGAAGTTTTGAAAGTATTAAAGTAGCAAATGTGGACTAAATAACAATGGAAAATGTAAATATGTATCACATCTGACATGGAAGAAGCCTTGTTCATTGACTTTGGCAGGTTAAGCACTGGTGCTCTATCCAGGTTGATATTATCAGATGATTCTCTTCGAATGGCAGTGAATGAACTTAGGATATCTAAGGTAACAATTATGTATATAAAGTATTTTGTTGTTTCAATTTACATTTGTCAAACCTGGGAGTATGTTGTTTTAATAATTAACATGATATCAAACCAACAATACATGCTGGCTTATGGCATAACAAAACTTGAGCTTCATATCGTGATGACTATGTAAAGACTAATGCTTAAGGGTTCACGTGGCACCATTAATTTTTCAACTTTCCCGTTTTTATATTTTGAGGTTAATGTAAATCTTCTTTTCTTTGTTTTATCTTTTTATTATTGTTTTTAATTTATGATTTTGTGTTGTTGAATAGCAGTTTATCAGCAACATTTTTCTAAAAAGTGTTTGTATTTTAATCTAAACTACAAATTAAAATAAATCTAAGCAAAAGCTAAATAAAACTAAATAAATCCACTTCCCACCAATGACCTATACACCCTATTTATTCTAAACCTAACTTGCAAATCAGCCAAAGGTAACCAGGTTGGTTGGCCAAGGCTGTGGTGGTTTGACCCCCATGTCTTGGGTTTGATACCTACTAGCGGCATGGGGTGGAGCGGATAAAGGTAACAAAATAAAAATTAAAAATTAAAAAAAAATAATAAATAAATAACAAAAATTAAACTTGCAAATCAAGCAATCTAACCCTAAATGCTATAGAGAGTTCTAATCTCCACTATTTCTATTATGGGCTTACTTAGGCACGACCCAACAACTACACTAATGACATAATCCTTAGATGTTGTTCGTGTTATAACGATGTTTTAAACATTGCGTACATCACGTCCTTCAAAATTCACTCACTACTTCTTTGTTTCCTTCATTAATTTCATCAAATTTATGATTTCGTTACGTTTCACAGAATATTCAAATTCCGCGTTGATCATATCATTTGACACCAACACCTGCTTGGAGTGTATTTGTAAGAGTTGCATGACAAAAACTTTCAATACTTCTCCCAGTTAATTTAGAGAAATTATTTTCTTTCCAAGTAGAATAAATTAAATGGAAATAATTGTGGCAGATATCCTCATTGCTCATTTCCAATCTTGCTCATGTTGGCAACCTGAGGTAGATCCTCCTCCATATAACTCAATTCAAAGTGCTTTGGAGTTAAAAAAGTTTTTGTCCGCTCAAGCACTTGACTTAGATGTTTGAGTTATAAACTTATAATTTGGTTGTTGGGATGAAGTTGGCTTGAATAGTTTCACATCAAGTAAGGTGGAGTTGTCGCTAAGGTTTATAAGGGAGTGGTCCACTCCCTAATAGTAACGAGGCCTTTTAAGATAAAAACCCCACACCCGTGGCCCGGATGGTAGGTCCAAGTTGCGGTGTTTAAGTTGGGGACAATATCGTTGCTATGTATAGTAGACCTAGGTTCGCGCTCAGCGCGCGCCAACAAGTGGTATCAGAGCCTATGGTTTGGCGGGGACTTGGCAAGTGGTGCAAGACAACACATTGTTCAGGGGATCCGACGCGAGGTAGCGAGCCAGGTAGAGCATCGCATGTGCGCGGTCCAAAGTGGAGGTGCAGGCGGCACATTGTTCTGGGGATCAGGCACGAGGTAGCGAGCCAGGTAGAGTGTCGCATGTGCGCGGTCCTCCAGATGAATGGATCTAGATTAGGTTCTAGATCTTTGCCAAGAGGTGGAGTTAGTGCGGTAGTTGCGATTAAGGTGCAGCCAATAACGCCGGGATAGCAGCCCGTACACCGAGTGCTACCCACAGGATCGTGGTCGCACATGAGACTCGAGGAGGAGGTGTACTTTGAGATGTTGCAGACTAGTGGATGGATTGTAGGATGTGTGACGATTCGCGCCAAAGGTGGAGATTGTTGGGATGAAGTTGACTTGAATAGTCTCACATCAAGTAAGATGGAGTTGTCACTAAGGTTTATAAGGGAGTGGTCCACTCCTTAATAGTAACGAGGCCTTTTAAGATAAAAACCCCACACCCGTGGCTCCGATGGTAGGCTCAAGTTGCGGTGTTTAAGTTGAAGACAATTTCGTTGCTATGTATAATGGACCTAGGTGTGCGCACGCGCTCAGCGCGCGCCAACATTGGTGATGGCATATTATAGATTTTTCCATCATAGATGATGCCTTAAAATATAGTGTGATTTACAAGTCATTGAGCTCAATGTCTATTTGAGTGACATACTAACAGCAATAAGTATATTGTTTGGATAGTAACGAGGCATTTTAAGATAAAAACCCCACACATGTGGCCCGGATGGTAGGCCCAAGTTGCGGTGTTTAAGTTGGGGACAATTTCGTTGCTATGTATAGTGGACCTAGGTGCGCACGCGCTCAGCGCGCGCCAACATTGGTGATGGCATATTATAGATTTTTCCATCATAGATGATGCCTTAAAATATAGTGTGATTTACAAGTCATTGAGCTCAATGTCTATTTGAGTGACATACTAACAGCAATAAGTGTATTGTTTGGATAGTCATAACATTAGGAATTTGTTCTGAAATAACTGTCTATGTTTTCTTACAGGGAATGAAGCCTCTCAAGTAGGATACAGTGGAAGAACATCCATGTCAGGTTCAAGCACGACCCTCGTGAATATACATCAGTACTATGGTTACACTTCATCTGGATTTAGGCAGTGGCCTTATTCCACCTACTGTTTGCCAATGTTGCCAGGTCTCTTTGGCTTTACTTTTTTTCATTGCATCTAGTGGTACTACAGTAAGCATTGATGGTTAACTTCCAGAGAAGCATGCAAGAACTTGTATCTTCAAGCCACAAACAATTCTTTGTGACAATAGGTTGCAGCGACTTCATGGAAAGTGTGTGATTCTACTTTTTTCTTCAAGTGTGCTGCTGTTATTGAAAATTGTATTAGCAATCTAAACACCATACTTGTAATTTCCCTAAGGCTGGGAAAAAGTATTCCGAACATAGTTCATGATATAAATATTAGTGGAATGAAGATGACGAATTTTCCAATGAATTTATCATGTTTGAGGCTTTGAGCCCATGCAATATAGATAATGATCTTTTAATGCATGAGGGGGCCCAGTGTGGTTATAGGGAAACCTTCAGTGATGGTATATTTTTGCTTGGGTTATATTTTTACCCTTTGATGTATGCAACTCTGTTTCTCTTTGTGAGGTCCTCACGTGCTCTCTTCTCTTCTTCCCCACCCCCTCCTCCTCCTCCCAATCACCCCCACCACCACCACCACCACCTATGTTTTATTGATCGCTCATGCGGTTACTTACTTTGGTAAGCTGATGCATTAATACATTGAACTAGTATAGCTGCTCAGAAAGCTAAATTGTCTTGTATATTCTGCTGTCAGTCAAACAACCAAAGCGTATGGTTTATGAAGAGTAGTGTTGGACCTGAAACAAGGTTTTGATAAGAGGTGTAGAAGGAAATGCATCAATTGCTCGCTTATGGTTGCCAACTACTTTTCATTGTTCAGGTTTTGGATGTGACATTCTAGGGAAGCAAAATTAAATTGGTTGTTGCAACTATTGACACCCATCTAGAATTTTAATTAGGTTGTCTGAACTGGGCTGTTGGAAGTAATTAGGTGGGCAGCAATTTTCACCAATATGGCGGTATTCCAGAAGAATAAAAAACAGCACACTATAACTAGTCAACACGAGCCCAACCCATGCACATACGTGATAATTTAGACGAGAGAGGGATATATCAGAGAATGTTTGGAGCTTCTGCTAAGAATCATCGACACTAGTAAAAGACAAGTTGTGTACAATGAAAGTAAGTACTGCTGAAATTACAGTAAATCTAAAGTGAGAGACTACTGGGGCATGTAATTTGGTGTTCTATCAAAACGCTTCAGGCCCATAAACCATCTCATTTCCATATACTATAATCATGATTTATGAACATTCTACAATGGAAAAATCTGCAGACTGACAGACATTCATCAATAAACCAAACAAAATAAAACAGAACAAAAAAGACTGTTAATAGGTAGTTGAACTCATCAGTATGTAGTAGTCATGCTCACGGAGCACAACCAAGATTTCACATAAAATAACAAAAAAAGCTTAAGGTGAAAAGATCAAGAAACTCAACCAATTTCCAAATAGTCTCTAATAACTAACCTCTCTTAAAGTTGCCATGTTTAATTTCAATACAAGTAGTGAATGGGTTATTATAAGGTATCTCTTGTTGAATCCCCATGCATCCTGTTACCTTTTTTCAGCAGGCAGATTGTAACCTACTGCAGGAGAATGTTTATCGAGCCTAGAGAGGAAGAAGTGCCAATTTTGAGTCTCTTCTTCATAAAAAAACCACCCATATTGCGCTTATTATAGTCTCCAATCTACAAGAGAAAATAGGCGAAGAGGTAGTAGTCGTTTCCTCTTTTATTTCTTCACTTATAACCTTTAGATGAGAATGAGATTCACTTGGCTTTATATGACTGATGCTAATTGGACATGGCAACATACCTCTTTTGCTGAATAAAGAGTTGCTGGAAGAAGTTGGTGAGCAGTTCAAGAATTGCTCCATGGATGAAACATGATGTGGTGTGATTATTTGAACCAAAGGGTAATCCAAGTTCTTAATGCCAATGGTTTTCTTGCAGATTTCAAAAAAATCAAAAAGCTCATAGCTTTTGCAAGAAGCTTTGTTTAATATATCAAGGGGAACTCTTGAAGGATGCTTATAATTAATCAATGAAGGAATTCACTAGAGTTGAAACTCCTTCAAAGAAAATTGCATAAACTTGAAAGGGTTCTCTCAGTATATTGCGCATAGCTGCCATAGTGAGACAGTCAGAAGAAGAGAAGATCTCAAGGGGCAAGCAACCCGACACCTTGTCAAAGAACACTTGACATTTGGGTTACTTGTGAAAAACCAAGTCCATGAACTTCTCTTGCAAAATGCTGGGTTCAAGTTTTCCTGCCTGGTTGATAACCCACCCAATCCATTCTTCCAAGAAAGCCGCATAACTTTGCAGAAAAGAGATTGAACGATCAGAGTTTGTTGTAAACCAACTTGTATTCATTTGAAGGTAGCCTGATAGATGAGCGTTATGTAGGTCATGCTCAAAACTGTAATTGCCTCCACGTGGGAGACGATGGACTAGTACAAGAGTCTTGAGAGCTACAATCTTATCCCTGGCCTTGTCAAGTCGATGTGAGATCCTCTCTGCAAGATAAGGGACAGAGCCTGGAGAATTGGATACTAGGAAGAGGATCTCATGCATGTGATCATCTATGGGAGTGTTGTCCTGGCTTGTGACACGCAACACTGCAATTTCTATGCTCGACAATCCATCAACGATTGTAGATCATAGCCTTTCCAATGGAAGCATGGTCCTTGACTGAACCAGTAGCTATTCTTAGCTTGTTTTGTACATTTACCACCATCTTTGTTCTTCTTCCTTGTTTGTTATGCAAAGAAGTTGCATGTACAATACATATGAGAGAAAAGAAAGTGGATTAAGCTTCGAAGCAAGTATCATTATTATATAGAGAATAGATTTATGGAATATCTGCAGTGATTTCTACTGCACCCAATACGATGTTTTATTTGGCTACAACTGAGACACAACACATACTAACTGATACATGCTCTCTTTTGTTTTTTTTTTTTTTGTTTTTTTAAGTAGTATGAGTCATTTATATAGATTCTTCTTCAACAAAAAGATTTCATTTGGGTGGTGGGGTTTGTTTAATATTTGCCTAAAGACGTGTGTAAAGATAGCATCTATCATACTTATGTCGTTAGCATCCTACCATGTATGTAAAGACTGATCAGCTTCACCCTGTTCAATTATGAGAAAATCAATATTTTCTATAAGAGAGAAGTGAAGATATATACTATATTATATGTTTTGTTGATTCCAAATTACACCTAACTAAAGATTTGGATTCTTATATGCATGGGAGGGGCAGGGCACTCACTCAAGGTTGAATGGGGTGATGAGTTGAAATGATAATGATGATGAATGAGGAAGAGTTAACTTCAAGACTTTCTTTTATTTATTTATTTTTTGCTAATTGTTTGGGATTTTATATTCCAAGAGAATCAGTGATGGTTGTGTTTGCGGGGGAGGAACCCCATTCCTTTGTTGAGAAATAGAAATTAGATTCTCTTCCCTTTCCTCCTCTGTCACTGATCACTAGGCGTACATAAGTCTCCTATTTCACAACCTCACAATAACAAGCTTATTGGCTTGATTTTTATTTCTTCTACTCTATGGATATTGTCAATCATTCCTTCCTTCATAATTATTATCATGAAATTCTTCTTTTTATGGAATGAAGAGTCTTCTCTCCACTTGACCACATAGGGAAAATGACAGGCAAACTTGTCGTGACTCTTGCCAACCATGAAGACAGCAACCCAACTATAATCGGCATATCTCATCATAATAATAGGGTGTCGATCTACATACGCACTTACGCAGATATTGAGTAATTTTTTTATTTATTACAACCTTTCAATAATAACCAAAATTTATTTTGGAATTCTAAACAAAATAATTACTTATAATTGTAAGGGTCAGTTGTAGTTTACAAATAATTAAGGGCTTCAAATAAATTATGTTAGGGTCTTAGGTATAATTTGAATTTGGGAGAGTGAAATGGTACATATGTCAAAAATACCCCTGACCACAGTTCACCTAACTATTGGTTTTTCTTGTAAATATAGTAGAGTTTGGAGGCCATTTTGGGCATTCCAAAAATCGGGACGAAGATCCACACATTCATTGTTCCTAAGCCGATCTCGCATTATATACTGTAGATTATATGGGAGTAGTACTATGCATGTACATATCGTATGTAATGGACAACTCTGTTCATGATCAATATTGTCGTTCATCCACTTAGATGTGGTTGGACAAACTCAGATCCCCTCTAGGGCAATTTTGTTCACCCAAATACATGGATGGATGGTTTATAAGATTAGAGTACTTCTCTATTCTCATGGATTATCAACTAGCATTTACACTGCGTTTGTTTCATGAAAATTTATTTTCTGGAATGTTTATTTTTCAGAATTTAAAATCTTTAGTACTTGTTTCATGGAAAATTATAATTATTTGAAAAAAAAATTCCAAAAGAGCCTCATGACGGAAAATCAACATACCAATTTTTAATGAGATGTTGATTTTTCAAGATTTTCCGTAGTTTTTTATTCACCTTTTCAACTCTAGAACCACACCACCATGCCACAGCTAACACCACCAACATACCATAATCACCACCACCACCACTATAGCACAACCACCACTACTACCACTACCACAACTAATATCACCATCACTACCACTACCACCACCACCACAATTACCACCACCATCACTATAGCACAATCACTACTACTACCACCACCCACACCAACGACACTACGACCACAACCACACCATTTCTAAAACCACATGCATATACTACAAAATCAACCACCACCTCCCTATTACCGCCGCAGCTGGGTATTGTACAAAACATATATTTGATCATTTGAAAATTAATTTCCATGACACAACCAAAAAACATGAAAAGTTTTAGGATAAATAAAAATCCTTGAAGTTTTATTTTTAGAATCATTTTCCCCTTGAATATTTATTTTTCGTTAAATAAATGGAGCCTTCATCCAAAATAAACAATATATCAAGGAAAATGGCCATATTAACGCTCGGGAAGTTATCGTTGATTGGTGACAGGTATTGGGTTTTAAGCCCTTGAAGCTACAATGCATATTGGCTGAAAGATTAGCATGTATATGTTGATTCCATAGTCGCATCCTAAATTAACTTGTGAAAAGATTAAAAAATAAATAAATAAATAAAATCAGAGTTCAGTTCAGGGTAAATTATCTTTCACCCGGTGATTCTCTCCATCACATCTACTATGTATAAGAAGTACATTGGCTTCAGGAAATTATCCTAGTGCTAGGGAGTTTTATTTAGTTCTTAAATGAGCTAATTGCTCTTTATCAGCCTCTGCTCATGATTTTGTTGGTTGGCCATAGCTCACTAGCTAATATGCATTATACTAGTGTATTATCCGTGTCATTGGCATGATAGGAAGTGGGATGTAATATTAGGGTCAAACTCTAATGGAAATTTGAAGAAAAAATCAAATCGTGGGAGGGAATTCTCCCCAACTTTAATTTCGCTAAAAAATGAAGTTCGAGATCTTTGTTTGAATGTGCACTAAGATGCCCGACTCATTTCTTTGAAAATATTTAATCTACTTACAACGTGAAATGTATTAAACACTTTTCTAATAAAAATATATATATTTTAAAATTTTAAACGTTTCCATTGATCATTGGTTTTATTCGAGATCTTCAAAAAATGTATTCCAACAATACAAATTTACAAAAATCCGACAACTATGTAGTTATGACAATTTTCATTTTGAGAAAAAAAGAAGGGATTTTTTAGTTTGCCCTAATTAGTTTATATCAAATAAAGTTTGACCCTCATTTTTAACTTTAATTGAGTTTAACCCTCATTTTTTAACGGAACCGTTAAGTCAATCATGTGGATCGATCAAAGCTAAATACATAACCCAAATACCTTCACCTTAAAATCATGTGCGGTGCAAAGGTAAAGTCCATGGACCAATCAAAATGTATCCAAGGGTGGGAGTTTTGTGTGAGAGAATCTTGTGATCTTCTTTTAAATGTTTTTTTCCTACCTCATCCCTCTACAAATCCACTATGCAAACCCATTGACTGAGCTCCTCCACCTCCTCGATCTCTCTTTCCACCATCGCCTACTCACAAAAGAATCAAAACATTCTACCATGTTCCCTGCCACTCCTCCAACCACCACCCATCTGTACTCGTAATCAAATCTCTTCATTCACTATAACCATAACTCTTGTCGTTTTCTTTCTCTGTCCAAATCGAATAGAGATATTCACTTATTTATAAACTACCTTATAACTTATGTTTGTTAGTGTTTCAAGTATTGTATTTTATTCTAACTATTTCATTTTCATATTTTTGAATGATTCAAAGTTTAAACGATGAAATCGTCTAAATGCGATGCACTGGAAGACATTGACGTCGTGGTGGTTAAAATACAAGCGGATTCAAAATGGCAAGAATTGGAGATCAAAAGTTTCCATGCGGTCAACCATATGCCCATTCAAAACCTTTGACTAACACCAAAAATCCAAGTTACTTACCCATAAACCCAATTACACAAACCCTTAACCAGACCTTGATTTTATTTATCTTTCTTATGTACAAGCCAATGCCAACATCAACCTTCCATTAATACCCAAACCCACGTGACCTGCTTTCTAAAAGTAGTACATAGTTTCCTTTAGAATTTTTTTGAATTGGTAGGAAACCCAACCAACAACAACTATGCAAAATCCCTTGCTGGCCCAATTCCTATTGCTAAATTTAATAGATTTCCTATTTGGAAGAGTTTTAATTGGGGAGGAGAGATTGAAAGAAAAAATAGGACAGAAATAAAACTCTCTCCTTCACGCACTCTACTTCACGCCATGTTTTTATGGGTTCTCCCATTCATGTTTTGTTTTCAACGACTTGGTTTTGTGTCTCTTTGTTGTGCTGAATTGAAGATGGAGATGGATCAAGCCAGTAACTTAATCCAATAATTCTAGGCAGCCAAGGCTACCAACCATTTTTTTTGTCAGGATTTGGGTTCTTTACACTTCTACCTCTTCTATAACTTAATCCACAGAACCTTCACCAAAGTACCAACCAAAACCTCCAGCCATTGGGACCCAACTAAAGAAGAGGAATGCCAATCAAATCTAGCCAAGCCCGTATGACTTTCGAAACTGGGAAATGGAGACCAGCCCTAGACATTCCAGGGTACAAGGCTATGTAACAACCACTTGGCTAGATAAGATTGTCACCTGCTCTTGGCAACACTAGATGCAAGTCAGACGGAATAAAATATGAACGATGGAGGTCGTCCAAGGTGGCCTAGGTTGCCAGCATAGAATCATAGAATTTCGTACAGCGGGCCAAACGAACGTCACTCAGAGATCTCTTGGGATTTTGGTGAAAATTTAGTTAACTCCGAAATTAAGAGGAAAAAGAACAAAACAAACTCTGCAAAATGAAAGAAGGCGTAAAGAAGAAAACACAACTCTCCAATACCATTATATAGGGTTGGACAATGAAAAGACAGACAATGGGAGATCATGCAGGAAATGATAGCGGCACGAAACCCTAAAATCACGCCAAAACAAGCTGATTGAAAGCGTAGTAGAGTATTGGTTAAGTCATGGCCAATGAATCGACAACTATTAATGGCATTAAGTGCTCTGTAGAAAAGTAATGATAAACCTCGATAACCTACCATCGCACAGTTAGTGGCCACGCAAGTGAGCCCATTAACTAGGGGGAGTAACTAATGATACATCAAACAACCATTCGATCACGACCGAACGCGTAACACAAATTATCTCTCATCAGGTTTGATCATTATAGTCCAAGGAGGCATTGGCAATGGACCATGACACAGGTCAAAAGCCCAGACAAATCTCTCCCCAGAAGATAGAGATGTTACGAATGAGACAAGTCATGGCGGAAATCTTTCCCCCAAATACATACCTCAGTGAAGGAGGAGACCATTATGAGAAATGTTTCCCTTCATTGCATCGTGCATGCTTATTGATGCGTCCAAAAATTGTCCTCATGTGAGTTTGACCTGCAAAATAGATGTTAGACTGCTAAGAACCACATTTTTGTGGCCGAAGGCACTCCGATGCTTAAGTCAGCAACTCCATTTGAAGAAGGAAGTAAATCTGGACAAAATTCAGTTAAAGTTGCATACCTATGTCAAATGTTCCATTTACCATTTATAATGGTCGCAATTAATTATCTGCGTGACTTAAGCATGTGAGGCGCAAGAGATGTTTCTCGTAACAGTCTTCTCCTTGATGGAGATGCGTCTGTGGAGGTGTAACTCCATCCACGACACTTTTTGGTGCAATGTTCCTCTTATTTATGAGAGAACTCATGTCGGGCCTGAATTTGGGCTTTGACTCGTTCGGGCCTGGATTCGGGTTTTGAATATATATTATTATAGCGGGCTTTGTCTCCCCCTCTGTGGTTGGCTTTATTCTTGTTGGGTTTTACGAATTGGCCCAGTAGATGGGATGTCATATCCTCGTGATGGATATTCTCTACCATGTGTATGGCTGTGATGATCAATCTATTTTGATGTATCATCAGCTACTCCCCATTTAGTTAGTGGGTATGCTGATGTGGCCACTAACTTCGTGACAATTTACATTTCAATTCCATCACTGCCTTGTATTTAATGTTATCAATAACTTTTTGTGGGTTGGTGTCTCGATTCTTTGCTTGCCTGTTAGTTTTTGCGCATATTTTTGGGATTTCGCGTAGTCATCATATCTCGCATGCTATCCCATGAGCAGTCCATTCATTGTTCGGCTTTATAAAAGGGGACGTGATGAATTTTTTTTCCCTCTTTACGCTATCTTTGTAATTAGAATTCGTTTCTTCCTTCGCCAGCTTCGTTTTCTTTGCTCATCTTTTCCTTAACGATGTTCATTTTGATAAACTAAGCGATAAGTCGCTGGCTATGTGTGAGGCTCATTTTTCTCCCAAGAAAGCTTCTTAGACGATGTTGGACAATCTTCGTTCTGATTATAATCCACTACCCGACCTCGAAATTATCCTGCCTAGACAGAATGATAGTCCTTGTAATCCAAGGTCTGGATACATTGCACTGTATCCGTGCATGTTTTCTTCTGGCTTTTGGTTCCTAGTTCTAGAGTTGTTATGGGAATATCTAAATTTCTTGGACATTCCTCCTGCCCAAATGGGTCCTAATGGATGGAAAGTAATGGTTTCTTCTTAGCGAGGGCTATTATGTCTGGTATTCCTTTGACTGTGAGGGTTTTGCATTCGGTGGTTGGTCTGCTGGTGAGCAAGGATATTTGCTTCCTTCGTTCTTCTGTTTGTTTTGAGAAACTTAACGATGACATCCGTGATTGGTTAAGGTCTTAGTTTTATGCTTCTGTGAACTCTGGCTATTTCCAATTGCGAGGTCGTCTGATTTTTCGATCATTCTGAGTTCCCAATAGACGAAAGAATCATCAATTAACTGTTGAGGAGTAGAGGATCAACGACTGATTTTTGGAGCTTCACCGATTTCCTGTGGAAGCTTTTCTTTCCGAGGACATCCTGGAGCGTAATGGGTTGTACACTATGAAAAAAGCGGAGCGAGTCTTGTTTATTGAGTCCCATGCTAAGTATATTGTTGCTCTCGCTGCTCGTGCTGGCGTCAGTGATGCTAGCATTGATTGGGAAGTGAGTTCGGACTAAGGTTGAACAAAAAACCGATTAAACCAGCCGAACCGATCGATTCGGTTTAAGTTCGGTTCGGTTTCGATTTTAAAAATTTCAAAACCGAAGTGGTCGGTTCGGTTTTCTGTTTCTATGTGATTTTAATTGACAAAACCAAACCGAACTATATATTTTATATAAAAAATAATATAATATGTTTAAAATAGTCGATCGGTTCCGTTTTATTTTGATTTTAATTCGGTCTTAGTTAGTTTGGTTCGATTATAATTTGAAATTTTATAAACCGATCAAAGTCGGTTCGATTCACGGTTTAGGTGAAAAACCGAACCGTTGATTCGATTTTGAACCCTAGTTCAGACAGGCATGTTATGGATCTCGATGTTCCTATTATTGTCATAGTTCAGGCTTCCAGAAAAAGAAAGCTTGCGAAGTCCACTAGTCCATCGAGGCGACTGCTAATAGATCCTGAACGAGTACCAAGGAAGAAACAACTTTCTACTCATGGTTCTGCTCGGATTGACTCCCGTCTGAATCCTGTTCAGGATGTTACGGAGGCTACCTCTCATCCAAGTCCTTCATGAGAAGATGTTGTAAAAGGGGTCGTAAACCTCTCGAGGAGGCTGAGGAGCTGAGGCTGGCGTTGGAGATGAGCAAAAAAGAGACTACTCATATGTTGGACGATAATGAAAAAGAGGCTTTTATCTACCTATGTGTCTCGGACGTTGCTGAGTTGTTTAATGATGATCCTAGGGTAATCAACTATAAAATGCTTCGGTTAGTGGTGGAGCAGTCTAAAGATGTTGGTGGTGGTCAGAGTTTTGAGGTTCACTATCCTCATTCTCATTCTATTGACGTCAACGAAGGCGTCGAGTTCTTTGTTTATTCTCATGTCCGTCTGGATTCTCCTGCCCCCGCCATTACTGCTAGTCTTGCTCATGCGGCGGCTGCTTCTCGCAGGGAGGGTAAATTTTTTTTTTTAGTTGTCACTGTTATTCCTTCCGCCCTTCTGACTATTGAGGGTGGTTATTCAGTGCTTTCGAATCCTCGTGTTCTTCATCCACGGATTAGTTGGACTGAGCCTAGCCCAAAAGATATCCATATCAAGTCGGTAAGTTTTGTTGGTTCACTCGGCTTGATGTGCGAGACGGTGCACGCAGGTTGATAAATGAGTGACACGGGCGATTAGTGGAAAGGCCTTCGATGCCCGTACTGGATACATGTGATCACCTTGATCACGGCCTTGAGCAAATAATGGACGGGATGAATCATCTCACCTATGCAGGGTGACGGGCTTGGTCTATCGAGATGGTTGTGATCAAGTGGTGATTACGCCCAAACAGTACACGCGGTCAATTGCAGTAAAGATTGGGGTGTCGATCCCACGAGGAAAAGCGATCTACAAAACAAGGTCAAGGAAGAAAAAAAAACTACGCGAAACTAAATGTAAGAAATTCTATCAATTTTAAAATGTGAAATTAAATTTAATTTAATAGAAATCAAGTTTAGAGAAATCACAAGGTTCCAAGAATCCCTCCTAGATTTCACGCGCCAACTAGTATTGACTCGCTATGATGACTCGATTACGAGTTTCACATCCCAAACAATATAATCGAAAAAATAGTCTTTAATGCATTACCATATCCTAATGTAAATGAATTTTAGATTTCACTTTTTTTCTAGAAAGCACAAAGGATGGTCATATGTGATATCCTAAATTTACGATATATCCGGAGACAATAACGTAGTAAAACACGATCACATATAACTAACCTACCGGAATCAATTTATCCTTAAAATTTTCACATGTAAGAAAAACGTGACTAAACTTATATGGAGAACAAAAAGACAATCACCGGAATAATAATAATCTACGAAGAAATTGATGAAATCTTTGTCACTAAAATAACATAAATTCCTATATTAAATAAAAGTGAAAATCATAAACATCATTATTCATCGTGAAAGCATACAGCGAATCAAATACTAATTAAGTGTGTTACATCTAGGAGTTCACCTCTTCGCCTTGCGTGGAGTTTAGTGACGCATGGTAAAGGTGATGACAACGGCAGCGGTGTGCACCCTGCTGGACAACATCTTCTCTGCTGGACAGCGTCGAACAACAATCAACATTTCGGCATCGAGCAGCAGTCATGCATTTCGGCCCTACTGTTGTGTTGCGTCCTGCGTCGAGCAGCAATCCCTGGTTTCTGCTGCTGTGTTCCTGCGTTCCTGGACAGACCTGTTGTTGCGTCTCCTCCACGCTGTCCTGCGCCTTCTGCTGGACAACATCTCCCGTTGCTGCTCCTCTGTTGTTCTCGGCTGTTGCTGCGTTTTTGTTCCAGCAAAAAAAACTCTCCTTTGTTTCTTTTTTTTGGTTGTCTTTAAGGTAAAGAGAAACCTACTCCCTATTGGGCCCAAATTGGAAACCAAAATACCCCATTAGTCCCCCATTGGAAACCCAATATCAATTGTAAATTGGAAGCCCAATTTCAATTTCAATTTGCTGTATTTCAATTGTAAACTGGAGGGCTTGGTGGATTTCAAGCCCAATAAAATTAGAAACCAAAAGACAACAAAAGGAAAACAAAGGGTTTGGCTATGTTCATTCATATGACTTCTATGTTCCACCAATTAAAAACTAATTTCATTATTTTTCTTTGGCTTGAGTGTCTCCCGCTCCATTTCGTCAATTCGCCTATGAATTTCCAAATTCGCCACGCTAATGCACTTTTGTCATTTAAACTCCAAATCCTATAAAAATACAAAAATAAAATAATTAAACTAAAATACGCTATTCGAAACATTAACAAACATAAGTTAGGAGGTATATTATGTAATAATTATGTGAATATCAAATACCCCCAAACCTATATTTTGCTAGTCCTCGAGCAAAACAAAATTAAGAATAAAATCCTAACTCACTTTCGTAGAAATCACGGTTTCACTTACCTTAACGTGCAACAAGGTTTTAAACCTTTAGATTACCTCTAGAGGACGAGTTATAGTCTCGTGAGGGTTTTCAGAAATGTTACCCCCAAACATTACTGACTCAATAGAACAATCTATTTTCTAAAAACATAATGCAAAAACATGGGCATTCCTCTTTATTTTCCTTAGAGTAATTTTCTAATTGCTTAAAATTCAAGAAAAACAATAAACTAAAAATGTGACAATAGTATATCAATAGAGTACAATAATTTAATAGTATCTAAAGGTTAAATAAATTGCATAGTCATTCTCAACTCGAAGTGTGTGTGTGAGGAACCTTATCAACATAACTCTTCGTCTCATAGTAAAGATGTGACGAGATAACCTTTAGAATGTACGCTTCGACCACAAATCTCTCATGTCACTCAGAAATAAAACACTCAGAGATTGGGCACTCAATTTATATGCGAGGAAAATGATATAAATTATGGAAAATGCAAACGTCTCACATATAATCATCATGAAAAATGGAATTTTCAAAGAGTGAAATGAATAAGATCTCATGGACATGAATATTGATTACTTTTGAGAAAGTTGAATCAAACACCATAGTTCTTGTCTATTCAATCTCCACATCTACTGAACCAACTTTCACTTAAGATCAATTAGGTTTTTACTAGGTTATAATGGGGCTTGGATTATGGAAAACAATAATGGACAAAAAGGATATAAGAATTTCCTGATAATGGCTACACCCTTGAATAAACACATAGGGCATTGAAGAACAAATCAATGTTGTACACCATTAACTTTTTCTTCATTATTTTTTTTTTCAACTTTTTTTTTTTTACATGTTTTTTTTTTCTTACATGTTTTTCCCCGTTTATACAATCAAACACTTTTACTTTGAGGGTGCATGAAATATCTATTTTCAACTCTTTCTATTTGCCCATTCCATAAATATATCTCACCGTATACATTCTCAGAAAATTGGGTAAGAATAAAATAATAGAGGTATTACTCCTTGATTGGAGTAGGTATTGATAACAAAGAGAAGACTATATAAAGGCTCAAAGGGCTGCAAATGGATATTTATTATTGGGTAGGCTAAAAGGCTAAAAAATATGGTTTAAAGAAAGAAATGCTTATATAACTTCATAAGTTCTAGTCAGTACTAGGACATCTCAACTAAATAAAGTAAGAAGTTCTAGAGTAAAGATTCAACTTTTATGTCATTCTTAAAGCAATCAATAACAAAATCAAGAATAATGAGATTCCTCAACGAAATAATGCGAACTAAGAAAAATCAAAGTGTAATTAATAACCCTCAAGAAATAAAGAATGACTCAAAACTCACAAGGGTTAAGTCTCCACCATTATTCTAAGGTTTTCTAGTTCAATATCTCACTAATCAACTTCAAATCATGTTGACTTGGCTTATAGTGCACGAATAGTCGAGTTGAAAAGTCTCACGAAATACATCTAACATAAGCATAATATCAAATATCATGTTTTCTACTAATATAACTATGTGACATGTGTTAGTATGTGTTTTCTCAAAATTAAAGGCAACAAAAATTAAAAAAGACTCAAAACCCTTTTTTCACTTTTTTTAAAAAAAATTCACAAAGAGTTCAGATTTCGAATGCATTTTCATAAAGATTTTACACAATTACCGTAATCATCTAAGTATTCAATGGAGATTGAGTAGAACACAAAAATGACTCGGTTTAATTGTAAAATACATTTTAAGCTCAAAGATTTTTGAAAATTGCACAAAAAATCTAATAAACCACACCCCCAAACCTAAACCAAACATTGTCCTCAATGTATAAAATAATAATCATGACAAATGAAGGCAAAAGAAAAGAGGAGGGTTAGAGTGATATTACCATGGTGAAGCTTTACCAATTTCAAATAGACAATGTCCTCATAGTCACCAAAATATAAGAAAATCATACCGACGGGAGAAAGGAACACATGGGATGAGGGTATCCGAGTGACTCCAGTAGCAACACCTAAAATAACCTGAAACACTAAAAGAAAAACATAAAAGCAAAAACCTAAACTAAACTATAAAATAAAAAAAATTAATAAATGAAAAAAAAAACCCTAAACTAAAGATAGGGTGGAGAACATCAAATCAAGTAGACATGGGCAACCAGAGAGATCTCTTCTGGCACCTCTACTCGCTCCACATAGTGCTTCAAACGTTGCCCATTTACTCTAAATACTCTCCCATCTGTTGGATCTTCAATTTCTATGGACCCATTGGGAAAAACTTGTTTTACCATGAATGGGCCCGTCCATCTCGATCTTAGCTTGCCAGGATGAAGATGAAGTCGTGAGTCATAGAGATAGACTCGTTGGTTGGGCTCGAAATGTTTTCTCAGAATTTTCTTATCATGAGTTGCTTTCATCTTCGCCTTGTATATTCGGGAATTGTCATAGGCATCATTCCGCAACTCCTCAATTTCAACTAACTGAAGTTTCCACTGAATACCTGCATCATTGAGATCAAAGTTAGTGCTTTTTACGGCCCAATAAGCACAATGTTCTAACTCAACAGGTAAATGACAGATTTTTCCATATATAAGCCTATATGGAGACATCCCGAGAATTGTCTTATAAGCAGTACGGTAAGCCCAAAGTGCATCAGGAAGGCGCAAGGACCAATCCTTCCTATCAGGATTCACCATCTTCTCCAAGATTTGTTTTACTTTCGATTTGCCAACTCGGCTTGGCCATTTGTCTGCGGATGATAGGCATTGGCAACCTTGTGATGAACTCCATACCTGCGCATCAAAGCTTCAAAAGAGAGATTACAGAAATGAGTCCCCTGATCACTAATAATGGCTCGTGGTGTACCGAAACGGAATAAAATGTGTTCTTTGATAAACTTGACAACAGTGTTGTTGTCATTGTTTCGGCACGCCACAGCCTCAACCCATTTGGACACATAGTCCATTGCAAGCAAAATATACAAATATCCAAAGGAAGGTGGATAAGGTCCCATAAAA
This sequence comes from Berberis vulgaris, assembly GCA_963556465.1. Lineage (NCBI taxonomy): Eukaryota > Viridiplantae > Streptophyta > Magnoliopsida > Ranunculales > Berberidaceae > Berberis > Berberis vulgaris. Next base: position 87,937,762 of record OY747131.1, read on the forward strand.
TCAATCCCCCAACAATCAAATATCTAAATGACTAGGATGGGGTTAAGGGGCATCATGTGTCTCCGGGACAGTGCACCTAACTTCTGGCATCTATCACAAGAACGACAATAATTGTTAGTGTCCTTAAACAATGTAGGCCAATATAATCCAGACTGTAAAAATTTTGCAGCGGTTTTTTTCATAGAAAAATGGCCTCCACAAGCTGCACTATGAAAAAAATGTAAGACACTTGCAATCTCACTTTTAGGGATACAACGCTTCATGATTTGGTCGGGGTCCCAATAAAAATTTCTTACCTCGAAAAAAAATTTGCGCTTATCTTGAGCACTCCATGATGATGGAACTTCGCCGGAAACCAAGTAATTAACAATGTGTGCATACCATGGTACTTGAGTGACGACGAATAGGTGTTCATCAGAGAAGTCATCATAGATGGGTGGGCCATTGGCAGAGTCATTGAACTCCAGACGAGACAAGTGATCCGCCACAACATTCTCGACCCCCTTCTTATCCTTTATAGTTAGATTAAATTCCTACAGAAATAAAATCCACCTAATCAATCTTATTTTAGCATCCTTTTTAGAAGGAAAGAACTTAAGAGCCGCATGGTCAGTAAAAACAGTGATAGGTGTACCAATCAAATAAGCACGAAATTTATCTAAAGCCAAAAACTACAACTAGCAACTCTTTTTCAGTAGTCGAATAATTCTTTTGAGCGCCATTAAGTGTTCAACTAGCATAGTAAACAACAAAGGACTTCCCTTCCTTTCGTTGTCCCAAGACTGCCCCCACAACATAGTTGCTTGCATCACACATTATCTCAAATGATAAATTCCAATCCGGTGGCTGCATGATGGGGGCAGAGGTGAACCTATCATTGAGTTTTAGGAAGGCGTCCTCACACTCTTGTGTACTGCTTAATGGTCTAGAGATGGCAGAAAAATTCTGTATGAACCTCCTATAAAAACCCACATGCCCTAGAAATGATCTTACATCCTTGACACTTTTAGGTTTAGATAATTTAGAAATCAATTCAATTTTAGCTTTATCAACCTTGATTCTTTTATCAGAAACTATGTGTCCTAGAACTATTCCATGAGAAACCATGAAATGACATTTTTCCCAATTAAGCACCAGACCCTTCTCTTCACATCTACTTAAAACAACCTTCAAGTGAAATAAACATGAATCAAATGAATCACCAAAAATAGTCAAATCATCCATGAATACTTCCATATAGTTTTCAAACATGTCACTAAAAATATTCATCATGCATCTCTGAAACGTAGCCGGTGCATTACACAAACCAAATGGCATACGCCGAAAAGCATAAGTTCCAAAAGGACATGTGAAAGTAATCTTATCCTGATCCTCTAATGCAATCTCAATCTGATAATATCCTGAATACCCATCTAGAAAGCAATAGAAAGAATTACCAGCTACTCGCTCTAAGATTTGGTTTATGAATGGAAGTGGGAAGTGATCCTTACGTGTGGCAGAATTAAGTTTCCTATAATCAATGCACATGAGCCACCCTGTCACTACCTTAGTAGGAACATACACCCCCTCATCATTAGTCACCACTGTTATTCCAGATTTCTTGGAACTACTTGAGTTGGACTAACCCACTTGCTATCAGAGATGGGATAAATGATGCATGCGTCTAACAATTTTAAGACTTCTTTTTTCACCACCTCTTTCATAGTAGGGTTAAGTCGTCTTTGAGGGTCTCTACGGGGGTTAGCTCATTCTTCTAAGTGAATCCTATGGGAACATATTAAGGGGCTAATACCTTTGATGTCAGCTATAGTCCAACCTAATGCAGATTTGTGCTCACGTAACATATTAATCAATTCTTCTTCTTGTGAGCTATCAAGCACGGAAGAAATAATAACAGGAAATATATCACCTGGTCCGAGGAATGCATGTTTAAGTCCCTCAGTCAGTGGAGCTAGGTCAACATTCGGAGTTTCCACGGTGGATGGTTGTGGTTTCTGTCTTTCCTTTGGAAACTACTCAAAGGATGGTTGCCATTGTCATCCTCCTTTATCCTTTAACCCTGAAACAACAGAAATATCAAAAGCACTGTCAGGATAAAGTGAATTCTCGGAATCAGAAATAGAAAGGAGGTACTCTAAGGTTTCAGAATCTGCGCTCAGGAGCGCCTCCTCTGATATCAGCGTGTCTATCATGTAGGTATGATGACACTCATCATCATCACGTGGTTGCTTGCTAATATTGAATATGTTGACCTCCAGAGTCATGTTCCCAAAGACAGCTTCATTAGACCGTTCCTGCAATTGATAAGAGCGTTAGCTGTGGCAAGAAAAGGTCTACCTAAAATAATCGGAATTGTAGACTCCATATTAACCGCAGAATGAGTATCTAAAATAAGAAAATCGATGGGATAGTAAAACTTATCAATCTGCAGCAAGACATCCTCGACTATTCCTCTTGGCTTCTTAACCGATCTATCGGCCAATTGTAGTACCACGGATGTTGGTTTAATCTCTCCTAGACCCAGTCGCAAGTAAATAGAATATGACATTAGATTTACACTTGCTCCTAAATCCAACAAGGCTTGGCCGAACTCATGAGTCCCAAGCTGGCAAGCGATTGTAGGACACCCTGGATCTTTGTACTTGGGTGGTGTCCTCTGCTCAATCACCGCACTTACCTGTTATGTCAAGAAGGCAGTCTTCTTGACATAATGCTTCCCCTTGATAGTGCATAGATCCTTGATGACCCTCGCATAAGTTGGCACCTGTTTAATCACATGCAGCAAAGGTAAGTTAATTTTAACCTGTTTCAAGTGTTTTAGAATCTCACCATGCATTTCCGATTTCTTTCCAGTAGGTCGTAGTGCTTGAGGAAAAGGAACTGAAACTGGAATGTTCTTGTTGGGCTCATCCTAAGGGATGATCTCCTTTGCACTTGGGGAGGTGCCTATAGTCGTGGACGAGCTTGATCCATCTAAAATCTTACCACTCCGAGTAGTGATGGCATTAACCTCTTTGACATTCTGAGAGTCTGAAGTAGAGGTTTGTGCCATAAGTTGGCCCTTCGGATTTGCTTGAGGCTGTGACAGAAATTGGCCCCGCTCTTGTACTGTTAATGAACTTGTCAGCTTGGTTATCTGGCTTTTGATCTCCTTGTTCTCTTCTGCCAACTGTGTCAATGCAACCTCAAAATTTTGATATGTTTTACCTTGTGCCTCTATAAATGCATGTAATGTGTCTGATAAGGAACTTTTGTTAGATTGCGCATTGTATGGAGGTGCAGGGTATGACCTAGGTGGTTGTGCCTGTGAGTGTGTATGTTGGTCTGCTTCGGACTTCCAGCCTAAGTTAGGGTGATCTCTCCAGCCATAAATGTAAGTGTTAGAGAATGGTGAGTAAGGCTTCTTGTACATCCCTAAGGCGTTACATTGTTCCTCATAAACCCCTCTCATCTCAGTCAAGGTCGGGAAATCCCGTGCTAAGTGTTCAACTCCCCCGCATATAAAACAGGCGTCCTGAAGCTCAACTCTGGCAACAGTATGTGTGGGCCTACCATCCTTGGTCTTAAGTGCCTCTAACTCCCTAGTCACTCTATCCAATTGGGCTCTAAGGCTGTCCTCTTTCCTAAGTTGGTAGACTCCAGCTGAGCGTATTCTATCCATGCTCTCAGTAGCACTTGGACCAGTCCAAGTATGAGCCTTCTCAGCCAAGTCGTTCAGGTACTCAATGGCCTCGTCAGGGTCCTTTTGCAAAAACTCTCCATTACACACCATCTCAATGAACTGACGTTCTCTACTGGTGAGCCCCTCATAATAATAACTGACTAAGCGCCAACTCTCATACCCATGGTGTGGGCATGTATTCAAAAGATCCTTGAACCTTTCCCATGCTTGATATAATGTATCACTATTCTTTTGGGTGAAGATAAAAATCTGATTCTTTAGACCGTTGGTTTAGTGGTGAGGAAAGTATTTATTAAAAAATGCTTGGGTCATCTCCTCCCACGAACCTATAGACCTTGGTCGCAAAGAGTATAGCCAACTCTTTGCTTTTTCCTTAAGGGAAAAAGGAAAAAACCTTAGTCTAACCAAGTCTACAGCCTCAACTTTGTTGTTAAAAGTGGCCACAACTTCCTCAAATTTCCTAATGTGAACATAAGGATTCTCACTCTCTAGGCCATGAAAAGTGAATAATAATTGTATCATACCCGGCTTAAAATCTAGCTTTGGTGTACTTGGTGCAAACATGATACATGATGGAGTAGCAGTGCGCATGGGGGTGGAGATAGTCCTTTAGCGACCGAACATGGTCATCTTCTTGATTACTCATGGTGTTAGAATTAGAAGTATGACTTAATTTGGTATCAATGTGAATTTGTGGGTGTTCTAAATTTGGGACCCTAATTAGTCTCCCTAAGTGGTCTCTATTCCAACTCACACTCCCCAATGTCCCTTTTGTTTTTTTGAATTTTTTTTTGTTTTTTTATAAAAATAAAATAAAAATTAAATTGGACCTAAAACCTAAAAATAGAATAAAGTAAAAAAAAAACAATGAGCAAGAAAGATAATACCCGAAACCTCCCTTGTAGAATTACGCTTGTTCCCCGGCAACGGCGCCAAAATTTGATTACGCCCAAACAGTACACGCGGTCAATTGCAGTAAAGATTGGGGTGTCGATCCCACGAGGAAAAGCGATCTATAAAACAAGGTCAAGGAAGAAAAAAAAAACTACGCGAAGCTAAATGTAAGAAATTCTAGCAATTTTAAAATGTGAAATTAAATTAAATTTAATAGAAATCAAGTTTAGAGAAATCACAAGGTTCCAAGAATTCCTCCTAGATTTCACGCGCCAACTAGTATTGATTCGCTATGATGACTCGATTATGTGTTTCACATCCCAAACAATATAATCGAAAAAATAGTCTTTAATGCATTAATATATCCTAATGTAAATGGATTTTAGATTTCACTTTTTTCTAAAAAGCACAAAGGTTGGTCATATGTGATATCCTAAATTTACGATATATCCGGAGACAATAACGTAATAAAAGACGATCACATATAACTAACCTACAAGAATCAATTTATCCTTAAAATTTTCACACGTAAGAAAAACGTGACTAAACTTATATGGAGAACAAAAAGACAATCACCTGAATAATAATAATCTACGAAGAAATTGATGAAATCTTTGTCACTAAAATAACATAAATTCCTATATTAAATAAAAGTGAAAATCATAAACACCATTATTCATCGTGAAAGCATACAGCGAATCAAATACTAATTAAGTGCGTTACATCTAGGAGTTCACCTATTCGCCTTGCGTGGAGTTTAGTGACGTATGGTAAAGGTGATGACAATGGCAGCGGTGTGCACCCTACTGGACAACATCTTCTCTGCTGGACAGTGTCGAACAACAGTCAGCGTTTCGGCGTCGAGCAACAGTCATGCGTTTCGGCCTTGCTGCTGTGTTGCATCATGCGTCGAGCAACAATCCCTGGTTTTTGCTGCTGTAATCCTGCGTTCCTGGACAGACCTGTTGTTGCGTCTCCTCCACGCTATTATGCGCCTTCTGCTGGACAACAGTTCCTGTTGCTACTCCTCTGCTGTTATCGGCTGCTGCTGCGTTTTTGTTCCATCCAAAAAAACTCTCATTTGTTTCTCTTTTTTGGTTGTCTTTAAGGTAAAGAGAAACCTACTCCCTATTGGGCCCAATTTGGAAACCAAAATTCCCCATTAGTCCCACATTGGAAGCCCAATTTCAATTGTAAATTGGAAGCCCAATTTCAATTTCAATTTGCTGTATTTCAATTGTAAACTAAAGGGCTTGGTGGATCTCAAGCCCAATGAAATTAGAAACTAAAAGACAACAAAAGGAAAACAAAGGGTTTGGCTATGTTCATTCATATGACTTCTTTGTTCCACCAATTCAAAATTAATTTCATTATTTTTCTTTGGCTTGAGTGTCTCCCGCTCCATTTCGTCAATTCACCTATGAATTTCAAAATTCGCCACGCTAATGCACTTTTGTCATTTAAACTCCAAATCCTACAAAAATAAAATAATTAAACTAAAATACGCTATTCGAAACACTAACAAACATAAGTTAGGAGGTATATTATGTAATAATTATATGAATATCAAGTGGCTTATTTGGATAGGAGGTTGGCAGCACTATTGTTGGTGTTTTCTCATGTTCTTTCCCAATTTGACGAGTTGAGAGTCGAGAAAACTGCAAAGGCTGCTCGAAAGTCGTTGATTGAGGCGGAAAGTATGCGGGATAAATCTGTTGCTGAGCTTGAGTCTTTAAAAACCAAGTTGGATGGGGTATGTGCATGTCTACGTGATGTGGAAAAAGAGTTATCCGTTGAGAAGGCAGCTTGTGATGAAACTTCTTGCGTTGAAATTAAACAATCTGTTATTTGTGACGCTGAAAGGTGAGTGGAACAATTGATTGCTGCACTCGACGAGGTCAAGGCAGATACTTCCGTTATGCAGCTTAGCTTACCACCGCTGAGGGACGGCTTGCTACGGCCAAAAGTGAACTCGCTACTGCCAAGGATAGGCTTCGCATTGTCGAAGCCGAAGATTGGAAACAAGTTATTGATGGACGGGTTGAGCTTCTTGACTATATCGAGGGGCTCGACGCGTTTATCTAGGTATCGTCACTTGGTTGATCAAGCTTTCGAAGATGATGGTGAAAAAAGCTGCTCCAGTAGTTGAGGAGCCATTGTTTTTTCCCTATCTGAATAGAGGTTTTCGCTTGTCTCCATGGGTGATGACCCCTGTAGCCTCCATTTCTTCTCATACTCCTTCTCCGGATGTAATAGAGTAGCATTGTTAATGAAATGAACTTTGTTATTACTTTCCTTTTAAGTTTAGTCGTAGTTGTCTTAGATTTTACTTTGAATTCCTTTATAGCTGCTTTCGCACTTTGGCTCATCATTTGTCTAGGGATGGGTCAGCGTTATCCTTCTTGATGCGCTGTAAAAAAAGGTTTACTTTTGCCTTGTTGGCTAGTCTATCCGTAGTTCCTCGAATCATGTTGATTCGTTCCTTTAATTATGACTTCGTTGATTCGACGTATCAGTCGATTCAAAGTTTTTGTGTTAAGTTGAGTCGTTTGTCCAACTTTCACTTCATTAACCAGACGTCTCAGTCGACTCGAAGTTTTTGTGATAACTAGTTCATTCAACTTTTACTTTGTTAACTCGACATCTCAGTCGACTTGAAGTTTTTATGTTAAGTTGACTCGTTGGTTCAACTTTTACTTCGTCAGTTGACTCGAAGTTTTTGTGTTAAGTTAACTTGTTCATTTAACTTTTACTTCGTTGTCGAAGTTTTAGTGTTAACTCGTTCGTTCAACTTTTACTTCGTTGACTCGACATCTCATTCGACTCGAAGTTTTTGTGTTAAGTTGACTCGTTCGTTCAACTATTTCGTTAACTCGTCGACTCAAAGTTTTTGTGTTAAGTTGACTTGTTCGTCAAACTTTTACTTCGTTAACTCGACGTCTCAATCAACTCGAAGTTTTTTTGTTAAGTTAACTCGTTCGTTCAACTTTTACTCCGTTAACTCAACGTCTCAGTCGACTCAAAGTTTTTGTGTTAAGTTGACTCGTTTGTCCAACTCTTACCTTGTGGTTGATCAAACCTAATTTTTCGACGTGTTTATGCTGTCATCCACGCATAAAATGAAGATTCTGAATTTGTAATCTTATTGATATTCCTTCTTTGATGCACTCACCAGCCATAACTGTTAAAGCATTTATGCTGGTTTGAAGAGCGATTTGGTTTGTCTTCCTTTACCTGATGTCGATCCTCGTATTAGAGATTGATGTTTTTTTTGTTTTGTCTTCCTTTACCTGATGTCGATCCTCGTATTAGAGATTGATGTTTTTTTTGTTTTGTCTTCCTTTGGGCTTTGACTTGTTCGGGCCTGAATTCAGGCTTTGAATATATCTTCTTATAGTGGACCTTATCTGAGCCTTTATGATTGGCTTTATTCTTTTTGGGTTTTATGAGTTGACCAAGTAAATGAGACGTTATATCCTCGTGATAAATGTTCTCTGCCACGTGTATGGCCGTGATGATCGGTCTATTTTGATGTATCATCATTTAAGTCACATACATAGTTAATTACTCTCATTATATAAGGTAAAGGAGAATGAAGATGAAGGTACAAAAACTACTCTCGGTCCAAATTCATCGTCTTCCTCAGTTTACTAACTTTAAGCATTGAAGTGTCTTTGGCTACCAACAAGGTAGTCTTCGACAATCTAGCCCTATTTTATAGGTCATATCTCAAGGAAACAGATTTGGATGCATCAAATACGAAACTAGGACGAGAACATTCTATTTTTAATATACTAAAATACATGGATTTCTTAATGCTCTTTGAAGAAAAAAAATAATGCTTTCTGAATTTTAGTACTGCAAATCACATTGTTACAAGTTACAACAACTGGTTCCTCAACAAATATTAAGAACTAATAATTAACCGACTGCTTAACCCATAAAAACAGTCATTTAATCATTCGTGAAACTAGAGGACCTGTGAATGATGAATGAAAACTTGTTGAATCACATCTCCAAGTCATATCTAAAAATGGAAAAATGACGGTGGCTTAAAAAAAGACATTGAAAAGAAAATCTCGGCGTGTTTGGAGGGAGATTTTAATCTTTTGATTTTTACATGGTAAAGAGTGTGAAAGTGTCCGAGACTCCGAGGAGCGGCAACCAAAAAACCCTATGAAACTTCAATATTGCCACTCTAGTGTATATAATACCCTTCTTTACTGGCAACATAACACAGATCTCAACTCAATCACTGACTATCACCATCACCCCCATTTCCCCCCTTCCCTCTCTTCTCTCTTTGCACACACCCAACACAGCACAGATCTTCTTCTTCTTCTTCTCCAAATAAAAGTGGTAAATTTGCCCCACCCCTATTTTCAGTCTCTTCTCTTCTCTTCTTGTTAGATAGATGGAGGGATCTCTCTTCCTGACCCTTACCCATCCACAGCAGTGAGATTTCAATTTCAAGGTACCCATTTCCTCAACCATTGAGATCTCTTCTCTTCATTATGTAATGTAAAGGCATGCTTTTTATTGTTTATGATTTGCATTTCTTACATTTTTCAATCATTTCATACTTAATTGAACAATACCCATATCATGATTTTCTCAATTAGGGTAAAAGATCCTACCTTTTTTTTTTTCGTTCCCAAGGCCTCTCTCGCTCTCTCTATGGTCTATCCACATTTCCATCATCGTTACTGCAACTGTTATTTGTTTTGAGTGCTATTTTACTTGTTAACTATTGGTTTCCATCCCATATCATACTCTTCTGTGCTATTAAATGTGCTCAACAATTGTCCATTCCCCACTCATTGTTGAATAAGTCTATAGAGCCATGTTTGGTGGACATTTTTGGCCACTTTTGAATTTTTTTTTTTTTTTTTTACACTTTTTTCCCATTCTCTTTAAAACGCAATCACAAACACCTTCCATAGGAGTAGAAGTGTAAAACAAACCCCAAAGTGGCCACCAAACTTGGCTCCCTAGAATTGTTGCTGTTTAATGTTGTTAGTGTTTTGTTTGTAAAGATGTGTTTCTTTTGATCTTTATGTAATTCTATAACATGTTGGTGTGATGGCTAAAGTTTACTCTGAACTTAGTCTTCTTAGGATTATTTGGGTCAAACTTCTTCCCCCCATGCGGTGCTTCTTATGAATTTCTCTTTTACATATAATATTTAATGTTAGTAACAACTAACTTAGGTCATATGATTTTTTTTGGAGCGTATATTACCAACCTTTTTATCACGCCCCCACATAAATAATCATTAGCTGTTTTTTATCACAAACACCACCACAATCATAAGTTAGTCAATCAGTAGTTTTCTTTCTTTACTTCACCACAAGTCGTTTTTCTTCCTTTGAATTTTCTTTATATTAGCCCGAGTTTCATATTCTTACAAAATAGTCTAGCAATGTGACTGGACCTATCCCTTTGATTGAAGAAAAAATTGAAAAATACGAGTGAGAGGAGGTGGTGGTTCGGTCAAGCTCAAATGTTGAACATTTTCATTTCAAGCATCAATCATGTTTTGAATATCAAAAGCTCGACAACAATTAATTACACGATGGAGCTTTGTACATAATTGAGAAATGTTTGATGTAACTTATTGTTGAAGTGAATGAGAATGAAATGATTTCAAAGTGAATATACATGATCCTGAGTTTATTGTCTTCAAGAAGATATAGTTTATGCTATAATTAAATGTTTCTTAAACCACTATGAGATGGGATAAGGGTCTAGTGAAATTGTTACATGATTTGTAATATCTGATGTGGAAAATCTATTGTTTCATTTTGTGGTTGATCTTTATAGAATTAAACTTCATTGATTTGCATTGGAAGTTGAACAATATGGAGTTGCGAGGAAAAAAAATAGTTGACTAAGTTACGACTTTGTAGTGGTGTTTGTGATAAAAACAACTAAAGATTATATATGTGAGAGGTGTGACAAAAAGCCTGGTGGTAATATACACAGTTTTTTTCTTCATTTATCTGGCTGAAAATAGTTCAGTATTTTTATTTCTGACACTCAAAGCAAAAAATCGATATTTCCTCTTTGTATGAGAACTTTGAAAGTGAATAAGCATCAAATTTTAGTTGTTTGGTTTCTTTCCATTCGCTGGCTATCATTTAAAAAAAAAAAAAATTCATTCCTGCCCTACATGACTGCATCTGCTGTTACCGTCTGCCTTTAATTTTTACTGGACAGGTACATTGTAGCTTGAGCATTAATTTGTGTTCCAACTCTATTCAGAGTCTGGCCGTCTATCTAGATTTTATGGTAGTGTTTATGGAGTTCATTTATATCAACTTGATACAACATATGTAGTGAATTAAAGTCACCACTGAACAGAGATTACTATTATGGGATTTTTCAAGCACATAGATCAGATTTTTACATACAGGAAAACCTGTCTTCATATTTTTGCATATTCTCACGTGGCATGCATATAGCACACACATTAATCTACGCCATCCAATCTTAGATTACCCGCTCCAGCCTCTTTTTTTTTTGGGGGGGGGGGTTGGGTTGGGTTGGGTTTGCATCTTTTATAATTACAAAGATTCCTGAAGTCCTTATTTGTCAAGTAGACGGTCTAGCATTCGTTTAATCCTGATTGTTCTCAGTTCCAACTCGAATATTATTTATTGTTGCAATGCGTACCTTAGCACCATGCATATTATGCAGATGATTTTGATTTTGACTTGGGCATAGATCTGCACAACTATTGCATTTTCTGTTTTGTTTTCAACTTTTCATAGATCTGCACAACTATTGCATGTTCTGTTTTGTTTTCATAGATCTGCACAACTATTGCATGCATAGATCTATTTCTGAATCATTCATAGAATTTGCAGATGCAGGACTGTTGTCTTCATATGTTTACTGCTTTTTTGTTGTTTAAATGCATTTCATGTAGTTCATAACATGCATATAATTATTAACCCTGTATCCATTGATCTTTTTTCCTTTTACTAGCCAGAGGCATTATTGGATGGAGATCAGATGTATATATACACAACCGGTTGAGAGTAGATACATTTAAATGCTGAAGTAGAGCTAAACTTCTGTATGTAAGCTGTTCTCTACGCTTGCACGGTGCTGTCAATTTCATCTTCTAAGCCCTCAGTGAGAAAATGGCAGATCTCCACAATAAAACTGATAATCTTCACTTGAAAGAAATCACAACTCTTCGGAAGGCTGCTGCACGGGTTTTACGTGACCCAGAAACTAGTTCCTCATGGAGATCTCCTTTGACTTCTAGGTCTGTCGCTGCAGCATCAAGTTTGAATTATGTAAATAGTTCGAGAGGGCTTCCAGCTGGAGAAAATCAAACTAGAAAACATTCTCAACTTGATTCCAGTATTCCCTTGAAACGTGAGAATCATCAAAAACAGATATTCCTGTATAATTGGAGGCATCAATCTAACAAATCAAGCGATAGTGGGACCAACTTAGATGGGGGTGGAACTTATAGAAAACGAAGATCAGTACCAGGGAGTCCAAGTGAAAGCTCGAGTGATGCCCATAAGGAAGATTCTAAGAGTGATACCTACTTAGATGATCCTATAGTACTCTTCAGAGTCGGAGAGGGACACTTGGAGAAAGTGGCTCGAAAAACAGTGAAGAAGTCAAAGAAAGGCTCTGCTGCTACTAGACAACTCATTGGTAGAAAGTATTCTAATTCAAAATTGTTAGATCTTCCATCTATTTCTTCAGGAGGGCCACTCACCTCCATTGAGCAATCTGATGACACAGAATACTGCAATTCTGAGGATTTACGAGCTTTGACACATGATTTAATGCGAAGAAGCGTGTACACTTCAAAATCAGCTTCACCAAGGCTACCAAGAAGAGGAAAACAGTCCCACACATCGAAACTTTTGAAAGGTACATATAGAGATGATTCTTCTTTTTCTTGTACTCCTGCATCAAACAGTTCCTACAATATATACTTAAAGAAGAACGCCAGAGCTGTTGAGTCTTGGGATGGGACAACGGCTTCCTTCAATGGGGATGAAGTAGACCATTTGGATCTTCCAGGACGCCAAGGATGTGGTATTCCTTGCTATTGGTCAAAGAGGACTACACCTAAGCATAGGGGCTGTGGCGGTTGTTATTCTCCCTCGCTTTCTGATACTTTGAGGAGAAAGGGAAGTAGCATTCTATGTGGAAGTCAAAAAATGAGTTATAGACGTCATTCTTCAAGATCGAACAAGCTGAAACTTATGTCCAAATCTGCCCAAGGTCTGCCATTGTTAACCAACAGTTGTGAAGGCAAAGGGTCAACGATAGACAGTGCTTCAAGTGATGATGAGCTTTCCACTAACTATGGAGAGCTGGATCTGGAAGCATTGAGCCGGTTGGATGGGCGAAGATGGTCATTGAGCTGTGGAAGCCAAGAAGGGCTAGAACTAATTGCTCTTACAGGTACTGAGCAAGGACCATCGTCAGATCATATTAGGAGCTTGAGCCATAAATATAGGCCAAGGTTCTTCGATGAGATAATTGGGCAGAATATTGTGGTCCAATCACTCATCAATGCTATATCAAGGGAAAAAATCGCTCCTGTGTATCTTTTTCAAGGCCCTCGTGGAACGGGAAAAACATCAACAGCGAGAATATTTGCTGCTGCTTTGAGTTGTGAAGCTGCTGAAGAAGCTAAGCCATGTGGATCCTGCACTGAATGCACTGATTTTATCTCTGGTAAGAGTATAAACCTTAGAGAAGTAGATGCTACCAATAAGAAAGGAATAGACAGATTGAAGTACCTATTGAAAAGTCTATCCATTGCACCTTCATCTCGCTATTCACAATATAAAGTTTTTCTTATTGAGGAATGCCACTTGTTACCCACCAAAACATGGTCATCTTTCATGAAGTTTCTTGAAGAACCACCTATGCATGTTGTTTTCATATTCATAACAACCGATCTTGACAACCTGCCCCGTAATGTATTATCCCGGTGTCAAAAATACCTTTTCAACAAGATCAAAGATGCTGATATCATATCCAGGTTGAGGAAGCTTTCAACCAATGAGAACCTGGACATTGAACCACATGCTCTGCATCTGATTGCCTTGAATGCAGATGGTTCACTTTGTGATGCCGAAACAATGTTAGAGCAGTTGAGTTTACTTGGGAAAAGAATCACTGCATCTCTAGTTAATGAACTAGTAAGTTTTTTCTTTAATTTTTCATTTCTTGTATTCTGTATATATAAAATCATTGGATAGTGTTCGGATTCACCAGTCATGTGATTTGTTGGAAGCTATATTAATGGAAGGTTTATTATTTTACAGTCTTAAAAAATAGTAATAAAATAAATGAATTAATTAAATATATTTTGTTGACTTTTCCTCAACAGGTTGGAGTTGTTTCGGATGAGAAATTGCTTGATCTTTTGGAGATAGCCATGTCGTCAGACACTGCAGAAACAGTTAAGAGAGCCAGAGAATTAATGGATTCTGGAGTTGATCCAGTGGCATTAATGTCTCAATTAGCAGGCCTTATCATGGATATAATTGCTGGAACTTATCACTCAATTGAGTCGAAATCATGTGGTTCATTCCTTGGTGGACGAAACTGTAAGTTGTCATTCATGAGTTGCTTCACGGTATTGGGTTGCTTTAATTTCATATTAATGGATGGTCATTCATGTGTTACAAGCAATTGATTTTTCCGAGAAAACTACTCTTCCTGCTGACTTTTTTTTTATCCTTTTGTTTAATTTTGTGTTATAAGAAACTGTTTATAGCATATATTAGTGTATCATCTAACATAGATGATGCCATCTTTCTTTTACTAACTAAGTTCCTTTTTTTATGTCTATGCGTCTGTCAGTGACTGAAACAGAGCTGGAAAGATTAAAACTAGCTCTGAAGCTTCTTTTGGAAGCAGAAAAGCAGCTAAGGGTCTCTAGTGAGCGTTCAACTTGGTTCACAGCAGCTCTACTACAACTTGGTTCTGTTCCTTCTCCAGATCCTATTAATTCAAGCAACAGTAGAAGACAGAGCTCAAAGACTACCGATGGGGATCCATCAAACACTTCTTGGGAAGTTCATTCTCACACGAAGAGCCAAGACGTTCAGCGTGTACAGAGGAAATCGGCTTCATCAATCTCTACCCCAACCGAAATTAATCAACAGCGAAGCCCTTGGGATCAACCATTGTCATTGGTTGATAGTTTTCATTTTGATAGGAGGCCTACAAGCAGCCAAGTTGTGGAGGGAGGTATGTTAGGTATCCCCCATAAACACAATATAGCTGAGAGTAAGGTCACTCCAGTAGGAAGCCCAGGCAAGTTGGATGATATCTGGGAGAAGTGTATTGACAGATGCCACTCAAAGACATTGAGGCAGTTACTGCATGCGCATGGAAGGCTTCTTTCATTTTCTGAAGTTGAAGGTAGTATAAATTCTCACATAAGCTCCTAACTCATTGTGATATAAGCGGGTATTAGTATGGTATTAGTTTAGTAAAGCCCATAATAGTTGTTAGGTAAAGCCCATAATAGTAGTTAGGGCATTATTAGCCAACTAGGGTTAGGTTAGTTAACTTACTAAAGAAGTTAGGGATATTATAAATAAGGTAAGAGATTGTTCATTGTTCGGAGGTTGATTGAAGAAAAGAATATTTGTTTCTTATTTGCTTATGAACTAGGGTTTATTTTCTTAGGGTTTATCTTAGATCTATCATAGTTTTATTTCAATTCCTACTTCGTTTTGTTTATTTAAGTTCTTGTCTAGTTCTATCCATTGGTATCATAGCCGAAATGATTCTAGTTATTTGGTTCAATTTGAAAAAAAATTGTTTGAGAAAAATTTGTTTGAGAAGAAAGAGAGAAAGGTGAAAAAGTTTGAGATGGGTAGTTCAAGAAGATTTGTTTGTTTGAAGAAGATTGAAAGAAACAGTGAAAACAGGATAAAAGAAATCGAAGATTGAATCTAGAGTTATTGTCGGACCTTTGTTGGTAGATACCACATTAAAAAAAACCCATCAAAGTTGTCGTCCAATCTTATTCGTCATGAACACGTGTGTGCAACACTGTCTAGAACTGAATCAATCAGAAACAACTCGTTTTCAATCAGCTGTCCTCCGATCAGCACACTGTGAGTCCACTGCCGCTGCCTCCATCCAGAGTCACTCAAAACAGCCACCCTTCCAGCACTTCGTCCAACCTCGGTTCAATCCCGGCATTGTCACCATCCAGGTTGCCATCATCGCCTAACATAGATCCAACTAGACCAACCTGCAAGCCCTTACAGATCAGACCGACACCCCTTCCACTCGCTAGTAGCGTCGCTGTCACCACATCCATCAACACACTGCCAAAACCAACCCCACACATTCCAGCCAGTGCAACTCTAGCAAACCACCGTTATCGTTCGATTCTGCCACCGTCATCCACCATCGCAATATCCCCCCGCAACTCGCCGATTTCGCCCTGTCGTCAAGCACCCTTGCACACCCCCAACCAACTCCGATCGCGTGCCCAAAGCCTCCCTTTTCAGATTTGTTGTTAAAGAAGGAATTCTTAAATTTTCATATCAGGTCCTCTAAAACATTTCTAATTAGGTCCATGGTCCACTCAGTCTAATTACACCCCTAGATATGGTATGTTCTTCCACCAGGTCAGACAACTTAGCTGCACCCCTGTTTTATTGAGAGCACTCAAACAGTGAAAAATAAAATAAGTGACCCATATTATTTTCAATATCCATACCCCTATTATTCATACCCATACTATTATCCATCCCCATACCTATTTCAATATAGCCCAAACCCAAGTCTGGCCCAATACTCGCGATGTACAATTTCCATTACCAGTTTTCCTCTCCTAATACACCTATATCCACCATTACCCCCAACTTGAACCCCTTTTTCTATACCACCACCACCCCCTTGACCAATGACATAAAATCCACTACCACCCCTACCGTGATGCAGGTTGAGATAGACATGGAAAAGTTTTGCTGAGATTTAAGAGAAATGAGAGAGCGAATAGAAACAAGGGCGATGGAGTTGAACTAGTGCATGATCAAGTTAATTGACGATGAGATTTGCTCGCTCCAAGCAATATCGAAGGAGGATGCACTTGAAAAGATGCGAAAAGAGCCGGACGAGCCATACTGTTTATCAGAGTGTATCGCTTTTTGAGGAAGTTAAGGTCACCGTCACATGTACTCAATTTCCAACACGTGAGCCATTTGACTAAAGCAACTTCTTTCCCATTTTTTGCCAAGCGGACGTTTCTACAACGACATACACAATGAGTGACGATGGTTATATCGACCAATTTTTTAGGAATATTTTATGGTACGAGCTTATGCGTAAAGTTTTCTTAGCAGGTATTGCAACTTCTTGTTATTTAAGTCACCTTGTTCCATTTGTTAGTTGATTTCTCTGTTTTTAGCAAGTGTGTATTGCGACAAAGTTTGAGATCGACTACTAGTGCACTTTGCATTGTATTCTGTGATTAGTTGCTTGTGTTCATCAGACTTCTTCGACTTCAAGCTCGATGACGAGCTTCATCAACCTGGACAGGTTGATGTAAGCGGGAATTAGTATAGTATTAGTTTAGCGGTATGAATTATGATTAAGCCCATTAGGTAAAGCTCATAATAGTAGTTTGGGCATTATTAGCCAATTCGGTTAGGTTAGTTAGCTTGCCAAAGAAGTTAGAGATATTATAAATAAAGCAAAAGATTGTTCATTGTTTGTAGGTTGATTGAAGAAAAGAATGCGTTTCTTATTTACTTACGAATTAGGGTTTATTCTCTTGAGGTTTATCTTAGATCTATTATAGTTTTATTTTGATTCCTGCTTCGTATTTCGATTTTTGTTTTGCTTATTTCAATCCTTGTTTAGTTATATCATATTGTGTATGTGTACGATATTAATATGTTTCCTTTTGTTTACGTAAAAATATCATCCATAAAAGAGTTTTAAATGAATTTATATTCTTTCCTTTATATTAATAATTCTTATCTTCGAAAATAACTTTATATGATTCTATAGAATCTGATACTGAGTAAATGTTGAGTCTCACTACTCCATAGTGCTTGCTGTCATTGTTTCGTCTCAATACTTTTTTGGTCTGGTGCCATAGTTTATTTACTGCAGAAGTAAAGTAACGAAGAGCTTAATAGTAAATACTTTGCTATCAATGTTCCATCAAAAGACTGCATATATTTGATGAAGCTTACTAAGAAATCCTATCACCTAGCCAATTTTTAGTAAAATGAGAGCATATAAATTCCGATTTCAGATTATTTGACTATTTTCTCAGTTTCCTGAATCCACAATGTAAAGAGATGAAGATAAAATGAGAATGGGGGAAATAAGGAGTGCTTGAATCCACAAACAAAGAGAGGAAATCGATAAAGACACTTGAGAAGAAGCTTATGCAAAATCTGTGCAATTTTATCAATCAAAGCAATGGATTGTTACAAATTTACAATGATCAAGAATATCTTTTGGATGAAGAAAGACCAAAAAACGTAAATAATAATTTGTTCTATCTCAATTTAGAAAATATGAATATACTAGGAATGTCCTAAAACAATTAAAAATCAAATAAGAAACAAATCTAGACGCTTAAAAGTTTGGGTTACAAAAACAAGTAAATAGGGGGACAAATGCAGAATTGATGCAAAGCACGGGTCATGACTGATCATGGGTCTTGTTTGGTGCAATTTGTCTTTGTATTTTTTTGGTTGTATTAACTCTGTACACATCATGACCATGTATAATTTTCTATACTTCATGGTTACGTTATAAATGTTGAGATGTATCAGACACTATCTGAATATGGTCTTTCTGGCAGACCCTTTACTATCTTATGCGAGTCCGATGTCTTTTGTAAGAATATTTAGTTCAGACTCTAATTATTAACTTATTGTAGGTGTTCTGATTGCTCTCATAGAATTTGATAATGTGGATATCAAGTCCAGAGCTGAAAGATTTTTGAGTAGTATTACAAATTCAATTGAAGCAGTGGTGAGACATAGTGTGGAGGTTAGAATGGTACTGGTGCAGGAACAGGAGGCTTTTATAAACAGAGTAAAGCCTGCCTCGTCTCACACCTCAGGTGTGAAGAACACAGTGTCATCTGAGAAGATTGGAAGGGAAGCAAAAAGTGAGTTTAATATCTCAATAAATGGCCACTCAGAAATGGAACTACATCAAGAAGCAACAAAAGGATTTGGAGAAAGCTTTAATGGCTCTGAAGGTAAATTGCACAACCAAGCTACAAACGAGCTACCAACACTGTTGGAGGGGAATAATCATGGTGCAAAAGAAAGGAAGCAAGAGATTCCAATGCAAAGAATACAAACCATTATCGACGAGCAGAGATTAGAGAGTGCGTGGTTGCAGGCTACAGAGAAGGGAACCCCAGCATCACTGAATCGATTGAAACCAGAGAGGAATCAGGTTTTGCCACAGGATGGATTTTACCGTCAGAACCAAATAGCATCTATGATATCAGCTGAGGTATCCTCTCGAAAGTGGGAGGACGAACTTAATCGTGAAATTAAAGCTTTGAAAATTAATGAGAACAGCTATCAGCTGAAGGACCAGACTGGTCAAAGGTTTGATCGACATCCCATGTCTCCAAGTTTATTGCATGACAGAGTCTATACGAGCAGTTTTGACAAAGAGAACATGTGAGTAATTTTAAAGTTATACATTCAATATTATGCTTGTCCATTGAAATTGCCTCAGTTATTCTGCAGATGAATAGCTCACCCCAATGTTATGGTCTCTGGCCACTAATCATTTGTGAAGTTTACTATCTCATAGCCATTCTTTTGTTAAAATTTTATTTATTTATTTATTTATTTATTTATTTATTATAATTTACCTACTAGGGACTTAAAGAAGTTCATTCTATTGATCATATTGGAGACTATAAACACCATGTAGTTGATTTTACCATGGTAAGACAGTAAGACCACCAAAGTTGTCGTGATTGTAGTCTAGATGATTTAAGCTGAGTTGTTTAAGGACCGTCATCCTGAACTTGGGCAATGTTTTTTAATCTAGCACTGTTTTAGTCAATAATGATCTCATTTTCTTGTTCTCATTTGTTGCATTGTTTCTGTAGGGGGTATGAATCAGGCTCAGGTGCTGCTGGATGCAATGGATTTCTTTGTTGGAAAACCAGACATCACAGCAAAGGAAAGGTAGGTCCCTGGTATTCTCTTTAAATCTTTGAATTTGGAAAATAAAATTTAAACGGCAATATGACCATCCTTGCGTTCGCTTTGTTTCCCTGAACAGGTTAAACCAGGCACTCCTGTTCGATTACGTAAGAGAAAGAAGTTTTCATTATTTGGACAGTGTGGAACAGCAAAGAGAACAGAAAGCAGATTCAAAAGATGAAAAGCCAGATCTTCTTCAGTATTGAAGTCTTAGATTTTGACTAATTGTTCAAATGTTAATTTTTCTGTATATCTTTACAATTGAGTCATTTATTGAGGAGGGTGCAAAGAGAAAAGACGTTGCAGCGGATCACTGATTCACTTATTTATTTATTTATGCAGCTTTCATGGATGGAATAAAGAGGAATTATTTACCCAGTTGTGTTTGTTGTGGATTTCACAATCATATACTTTCAAGTTGATCAGATTGCTTGCATTAGTTTGGTATGATCCCATTTCTCACGATCTTGTTATTTATGAGTCGTATGGTTATGCATTTTGTTTGTGTTAGGTGCATTGTAGTTAAGGCGTTGAGACGGAGACGAGGCGGACGGGCTTGAAAACGCTTAAGGCGTGAGGCGAGGCGGACGCCTCACTTCACTAAGGCGGTCTTAACATTTTTATAATAAATTGAAACATATTAGCATAATAATATATATCATCATTTTGATAAGTATCATAAGTAAATATGTACAAAAAGTGACACAACTCTCTAGAATCAAAATATTTTTTAAAGATTTTTTTTATAATAACTTGAAACATATTAGCATAGTAGTATATATCATCATTTTGATAGGTATCATAGACACATGTACAAAAAGTTACACAACTACCTAGAATCGAAATGAAAATAAATAAAGTTGCATAGCATAGCAAAAAGACGCACTACATAAGTGTCAAGTAACTTGCAAACATTCAGTATATCATTAAGAATCAATAATATTGACTGAATAAAAACATGAGAATATTGAACATTTGTTAAAAGAAATTATTGAAATAGTTGGTAAAAATCCACAAGTATAATCACTATTAGTATTTTAAAAGCATAAAAATCATTTAACTAAGCTATGGAAAATCAAGATTGATGTTGATCACAGATTGATCAAAACATGATATATTTTCTCTCCAAAAAATAATATAAAAAGTGATAAATTTATCAAAACTTAAAACTTTTTTTTATGTTGTTTTTATCAAATTCATCAACTATTACACCAAGAAACATAAAATCTTATTATAGAGTGGGTTGTAACATCTTTTTGTTGCAATTAGGCTGCAAATGGGCTAGCTACAACCAGTTTTTAGGCTGAGGCGGTTGAGGCAGTGAGGTCCGAGGTCCGAGGCGGACGCCTCATTTCACCGCACTGCATTGCCTCACTTTGAGGCGAAATTTTGTAAAAACGCCTTGAGGCGTGCCTAGGCGGTCGCCTTGACTACACTGGTTTGGTGTTATATGTATGTATTAATATAGTGTCTTCAAGGAAATCTACAAGTTTACATTGCTATATCCATTCCTGTAATGTTTCTTACAAAGTTTAAAGGTTGATGAATATGCAAGGTAATAAGACACTTTGAACAAGACTGACGAGTATTTTGTTCAAGCTTAATAGAAAATGCATGACAGTTGTGTCATATGCAAAAACACCGTTACTTAAACCACAAACCTCAAGCTCGTATCTTTAACACAAAAAAAAAAAAAAAACCCTCAAGCTCGTATCCTGCTGACCTGATCTTCTAGATATTTTTTGGCTATTGAATTAATTTGATAATGTGACTTATGAGTGAAAATTGTTAGTTTTGCGATTTCTTATTTTCTTGAGTTTTCCTTGACCAATTTTGTGTTCATAAACATTTTTCTTTTTTGAGAGGTGACCAAGTTTGTGTTTATAAACTTGTTTTATATTGATTGATGATTACAGAAGACACCTCATGGTTTATGGTTTATGATGTTTTAGTCTGTTTGAATCCTGTATCTGAGAGTGAAGTCATTGGTTGCGTGAACTTCTATTGCACCTTTGTGGCATTTGCATGAACTTATTTGGAATTTACGCCTTTTCCTGTCAATGAAACATTTCGATATCAAGAAAAAAAAAACGTGTATAACTATAGATTTTTATTTATTTTTCACTATGGTATTGCTTCTTCTACCTTGTTATATAATATTTTGCAACACATTTAGGTCAAATCGGATACATTTTCCAATCGAACCTGCAACCTGGTGTTTTAAGGGAATCTACCCAATCAAGATATACATGCTGACTGCGTCCATCAATTATTGTTTTTAAGACACTGCTCCCTCCCCCCAAATATTGATCGACATCCCATGTCTCCAAGTTTATTGTGTGGATCAGATTGGAAAGCATTCAGCTTTTTTCCCTTTCCCTTTCTTTTTTTTTCTTTCTATTTAGTAATGAATTAAAACTCAGCGAGATCACAGCCCCCAAAAAACGACTGACTTATTTTGTCACTATAATTGGTAGCATCCACTTCATACATGTGCTGTCCTTTTGAGGTAACATCTAATATTACAACAAACAACTTTCACTTGGGAACACCAAAAGAAGTGAAGCTACTTTTTCACTTCTTTAGGAACCTTATTTCATTCAAAAGAAAAAAAAAAAAGAGTTTATTTCATCCCTCACAACCTTCCTGCAAGGTACGACACTAATTGCAAGTAAATCCCATCATCTTTGACTAGAACTGCGTTTTGTCAAGCAAACTTGACAGCTGATATAGAAAAAGGTCTACCAAAATCTCCCTTCAAGAATTTTAGTAAGCATCCGTCAGTTAGAGGGACTCCCTGCATCAATATGTAATATTCTCTCAGCAAGTAACAGATCATCAAGCGTCATTACCTGCCAAGAATCCAAGAAAGAAAATCAGCTTATTCGATCTTTATGCAGAATGCTCTTCAAAGAACAAATGGTCTATATATCTTCCTAAATGTTTCAACTTACCTTAATGTTGGTGTAAGATCCTTCAGTGATGTACACGGGATGTTTGAGGTGTTCCACAATGGATACGTCATCAGTGACTTCCAGGGATTCTCTGCAAGAGGACATGTGCGTTATTCTATTAAAATGTTCTCATTTATGAGGAATAAAAAGAGAAACGACCATCATCCAAAATGGGTAAATGAACAATGAAGTAATAGGTTTGGCATCAAACGGAATCGTCTCCACTACGGTTGAGTTCATGGAACCTTTTTAAATAACTCTCCAGTCTATGGAAAGTATAAAATAAGTATTTTTTTTTTCTTTTCCATGGGAAAAATCACCCTATTTCTTGGAAATCAAACACACCCTATATCAAAATCAATTGCAAAACCCAGTTCAGGGTCACGTATCTTAGTTTTGACAAAACTGAAAGAACCTAAATTGATATAGATCATTGTCGACTTCATTGTGATTCCTTTAGTTTGAACTCCAAAGAAGAAACACTTCCCTTTTTTCTGATATGAACAAATTAACACTTTTACACGTATGAAGGAGAAAAAATAAAGTCTCAAACAAGATTTCACATTGTTCTAGTTGCTGCATGCATTGAGGTGGCCATCTTTTACTCACTGGAATTAAGTTTTTATTCTGCACCATTCTTGCTAATCTGTCATCCTTTGCCAGACAACAAACCACCAACCGAGAAGCCCACTAACGTGAAATCCGAAGCCAAAGCATGGGCCAGCAATTTTAGGACAGACTCTGAAGCATTAAGACTGAGAAAAGCCAACAGAAAATCTGGAGTGAATAGGTAATACAAGCAAATGCTTCTTCAGGCAGTCCAGACCACTACAGTCAGTTTGAATGCATGATTTATGCAGTTCAAAGCTCTACCAGGGACACACAAGGAAATTTCAAATATGAACTGAGATTTTGGTGCATTTCCTGATGGATTGTTTCTTTTCATGCCAAAACTTTTCAGAAATGTTTAGTTGTAGCTTAGTTTGAAGTTAGCGAGAATGTTGAAGGAGTTTAATCACTTGTTGTAGGACTTCCGTTCCCTATTTGTAACTCTGGAATCTTTGGACAGCGGCTAACTTTTCAATTTTCATCAAGTAAAATTTCGAGAGCTCTTATATCCTCTTCTTGCTATTCTTGTGGATTCATGGTTTCTTGATTGGAAATTGGTCAACTTCAATCTTTGCCTTTTGTGCTTCTTCAACCCACAGTAAGGATTGCTCCTAAGATTCACAAACATTGAGGAGCCCCAAGTCCCAAATTTCAGATAAAAACTTGAAGCTTGGAGAAAAACTCAGTCATCCTCCAAAAGTTCAACTAGCACATTTCTATTCGAAAGATGGAAAGATTGTTGTCAACCTCCAAGCTCGCATTCAGCTAAGAATGAAGTTGGTCAGTCAATGAGAAGGTGGTTGAACAGAAAGACAACATCATTACTAAATCACTCTTTTGAAGTGATGGTTGTCGGGGTTCAAGCTCAATGAATTTCCCATATTTCTTCAACATGGCATCATTCCCAAGAAACTTCTAATATAATTGACTGATTCTCCACCAATATATGACAGTAGAATAAGGATGAGGAAAGCATGAGTTGATCCTAAGTTATGTTGCATGGATATTGACACATCACAGGCATGTCATGTCAAACACGATGACACAGCAAACTCAAAAAACTAGTACACCGGTATAGCAAGTACACAACATTAATTTATCAACATAAACATTACATAATTAGGATTTTCACCTTTGTTTTCACACCAATTCAGTCATTGTACAACTACTACAACTTCAAGCTTCAAAACACAAAATACATTGTAAACATCCACAACCCACATTTTATCTCATAAACATCTCCAGCCATGAGATCAAACTCAATCTCACATGAGTATTACTAGGTGCACTCATTTGATGTTGAATCATAGGTGTCCAATGGAAAATAAAAATAAAAATCAGCATTTACTCTCAAACACACCTCAAAAGAGCTAAAAGTCAAATGGGCAATGCCGCTTGGCATGCAATAAATACTTTTTAATTTTACATTTGTTGAAAGCTACCCATGCAAGACAAGACTATTTAGCATGGATAGCTCCGATCAAATGACACTAACCCATATCTGGCAATTATTGGGGCTAAAAGCTCAAAACCAAATGAGCTTTGGGCCATCAGATGAAGCACCTAAATGACCTATAAACTCAATTAACAAATTTGGATTTTGAGCTTGTCTATTTGAGATACTCTAAGCCTAACACGTCAACATTCATAAATCATATATAATAACACAACTCGAATGTTGTAAGCAACAAATGCACAAAATGTTAGCTTAATATCCATGGTAATCCTTCATTGAGTTCATTGCTTTATATTCATTAGTCGCTGAATAATCAAATGAAATATTGATATTTTCATCATTAAACAATTACATCCATGAGTGCAAATAATAGATATATCTAGCCTATGAATCTTTTGTCCATTTAATTAATCATTCCAATCAACAAAATAATATATAGAACAAAATAATATATGCCAACCCCATGACTCCGTCCCGAATTAGATTGCCCCTTGTACTGCGTATCACTGAGGAATCATACCCTGTACCCATACCTATACCACTTACTTGGGCGACCCTTGTCCCAGGTAACTAAGGACAATCATAAATGAGAATATTTACTTAAATAAACTAGTCATTTTTACTTTACTTTTTTTTTTTTAATCACGATCACTGAAAAAAGAGCAAGCCACATTATATATATCTTCCCCAATTCAACAGATAACCCATAGGAACGGCAACATACGAACATCAACAACCTTAGTCTACAGTTCGATGACTAAATTTGTGGCCTGTTGACAAGTTCAAAATCTTTTCTTAACAGCTCAGGCTTGATAATCTGCATGCCACATTTAAAATATAGAACCATAGATTTTCAGGTGAGCACATTCACTGTAAGAACATTTTAGGAAAAGAAATCAAGAAGAGGCCAGACTTGTGGGGTTTGTGATAGGAACATAATTAGGCTATTTTTAGTACCATCTTTCTATATGTATTTTTGGGTATTACTTGTTAATAATGATACTAATTGCTATTTTCGTGTCTGTGTAGGTTTCCAATTACAAGATTCCAAAATTAAAGCTAAGTGAAGCAAATTAGCAATTTAGAAATATTGATTGCAAAAGAAAACCACGCAAGGAAGGAAACTGAGAAGAAAACAATTATAAAGGACAACACCTACCCTGGAGCAATCACGCTTGCAACCACAACAAGTCGTCACCCATCCTCAGCCTCCCCATCCTCGCAACCACAGCCTCCTCTTCCACCCATCCTCGCAGCCGCCATAGCCCTTCATCCATCTTCACCATCAAACCCTATCACAGACACATAGCTTATCCTTGTGAGATCAACCACACCATCAGTCGACCCTATCGCCAATTTCACACTATGCACATATCGTTCACAGTTCTGCTTGCACCCTTCACAAACCATTCCCATCTCGCACAGACACATCTCCATCTAGCCATCACCCTTGAAACAACATCCTCGCCAAACCCTTCCACAACGCCACCCACCTGATCTCAGTCCCTCTCTCTTGTTGTCCTTGATCGTCTTGTCTTGTATTACATAATCAATCAACAATTGTCACATTAATTTCAATGAAATGCAACAAGAAGCTCGTCCCTCCATTTAAACGTGTTGTTTCAGAGTTTCTTTGTGCATTAGACCTAGGCCTTGATGAATCTCATTTTGAGAATAACCAACCGTATAAATTTTTAACTATTTTCCAAGACATTTAGTTTTTTGTACTGATTTCCAAGTCAAGCTTATTATATATCAAGTCGAAAAGGCCTCAGCCTCATGTGACTGTTGGTCCACATTTAAGAATCTTCTTATGGACACATCCAATTTAAGAACCTTCCTATGGACACATCCTTATATCGGGAAAAAAATAAAAATAAAAAATAAAAAATTACCCCAAACTCAACCTAGTTGTCCAATTGTGTCGTGTTTCCATCACAACTCCATGAGCTACGTGCCTTTCCTGCATACCATCATTCTCCCCCTTACCGACTATAGTTAGGTTGTCACATTTTGTATCAGTCATTCGAACTGACCTCAAAGTTTTGTGAAGGGGAATTCTAATTGTCGAGGAAACCAGCGAGAAAAACAGTGAGGGAGGGAGGACCCTCCATCCCCCTCGCGATGCGTGCATTCTATCCCTTACACGCATCGCGAGGGGGATGGAGGGTCCTCCCTCCCTCGCTAGTTTCCTCGACAGCTAGCCAAGCTCTTTTGTGAATTCTCACCTAGTTAGTAGGACATCTTTTTTTATTTTGTGAGTTCAGACCTTGTTAGTAGGACGACATTTTTTATTATTAACATATGGCAGCCTAGGTGGCAACAACTACTGATTAGCCTTCATGTATGAAAAATAAATAGAATAAAACCGAATGACCCAAACAAACTACATATTCTAGATATTCTAAGTGGATAGCGAAAGCACAATATGAAATACAATACACTTTTCTATTGGACTTAGACTCTAAAACTCGCAACTCTTCTCCATCAAACAAACAAGTTTCTTTTCTTTCATTTTTTCAAGCTTTCATATGTTAGCTTCCATTAACATATGAAATTATTAAATATAACTAATGAAATTTCAAGCTTCCTCTATCACCATCATTCTTCTTTTCAGACCTTTCCCTTGCTACCAATATTTCAAACGTTGCATCCCTATGGACCTTGAGATCATTCCTCCAGAACTCATAAATGAGCAACGTTGTAGCGAACTCATCATAATTCAACTCTTCTTTTCCCGTTAACATAGTTGTAACGAGATGCTCGTATTTTTCATGGAGGGAATTCAAAATGCACAAAGCCTTATAATTCTCTGAAACATCTTCTTCCAAATTCAATAGGACGACAACAAGCCTTTTGAACTCATCCAAGTACTCAGACAACATAATCTCGGGTTTCATATCATCTGAAAAAGTTGCTTCATGAGGAAGAGCTTATACTGGATGTTCTTCATCATGTACTTGTCTTCCAACTTTTTCAGTAGCTCAACATCTGAAGTATTGGTAGCGATGGAAAGGTCTGAGATGTTGGCTCAACATAGTCCCACATCTAGTAGTGAGCAACATCAAGTCAAGTACATAAATGGAGTTGGATATGTCGCAATAAACGACGAGGCCTTTTGGAGGTAGTTGAGCCCTTGTTCATAAAAAAAATCCACACCCGAGGGGAGGAGGGTGTCTAAGTTGAGGACAATATTGTTGCTTGAGACATGTCATGTAGTGGTGGTGTCGAGAGCTTCGCATCCTTCAACCTCGGTCACAACAGAACTAACCTCAAAGGTTGTGAATTCTCACCTAGTTAGTAGGACGACATCTTTTTTTATTATTATTCTGTGAATTCTCACCTTGTTAGTAGGAGGACATTTTTTTTATTAACATATGGGAGCCTAGGTGGCAACAACTTCTTATTAGCCTTCATGTATGAAAATAAATAGAATAAAACCGAAAGACCCAAACAAGCTACAAAGCTATTCTAAGTGGACTGCGAAAGCACAATATGAAATACAATACACTTTTTTAATGGACTTGACTCTAAAACGCGCAAATCTTCTCCATCAAACAAGCAAGTTTTTATTTTTATTTTTTCAAGCTTTCCTTAACATGTGAAATTAATAAATATAACTAATGAAATTCCAAGCTTTCTCTATCACCATCATTCTTCTTTTCAGATCTTCCCCTCGCTCAACATATCTAATGAAATTCCAATCTCTTTTTACATATTATATCTCGAGGGAAAAAAATATCATTCTATATTTGGGCTCATGTTCCTTCATAAAGAAAGAATTGGAATGCTTTGTTCATTCCAAAAGAAGTTTCCTGGATCAACCTTATTCTTCACAAGAGCCAATCTTCTGAAGTTACCTTTGAAATATCTTGTACCCCAAATACTTGCTTTGTTATAGCTTGTATTAACTTCCTCATAGGTGTCCAATGGAAAATAAAAATAAAAATCAGCATTTACTCTCAAACACACCTCAAAAGAGCTAAAAGTCAAATGGGCAATGCCGCTTGGCATGCAATAAATACTTTTTAATTTTACATTTGTTGAAAGCTACCCATGCAAGACAAGACTATTTAGCATGGGTAGCTCCGATCAAATGACACTAACCCATATCTGGCAATTATTGGGGCTAAAAGCTCAAAACCAAATGGGCTTTGGGCCATCAGATGAAGCACCTAAATGACCTATAAACTCAATTAACAAATTTGGATTTTGAGCTTGTCTATTTGAGATACTCTAAGCCTAACACGTCAACATTCATAAATCATATATAATAACACAACTCGAATGTTGTAAGCAACAAATGCACAAAATGTTAGCTTAATATCCATGGTAATCCTTCATTGAGTTCATTGCTTTATATTCATTAGTCGCTGAATAATCAAATGAAATATTGATATTTTCATCATTAAACAATTACATCCATGAGTGCAAATAATAGATATATCTAGCCTATGAATCTTTTGTCCATTTAATTAATCATTCCAATCAACAAAATAATATATAGAACAAAATAATATATGCCAACCCCATGACTCCGTCCCGAATTAGATTGCCCCTTGTACTGCGTATCACTGAGGAATCATACCCTGTACCCATACCTATACCACTTACTTGGGCGACCCTTGTCCCAGGTAACTAAGGACAATCATAAATGAGAATATTTACTTAAATAAACTAGTCATTTTTACTTTACTTTTTTTTTTTTAATCACGATCACTGAAAAAAGAGCAAGCCACATTATATATATCTTCCCCAATTCAACAGATAACCCATAGGAACGGAAACATACGAACATCAACAACCTTAGTCTACAGTTCGATGACTAAATTTGTGGCCTGTTGACAAGTTCAAAACCTTTTCTTAACAGCTCAGGCTTGATAATCTGCATGCCACATTTAAAATATACAACCATAGATTTTCAGGTGAGCACATTCACTGTAAGAACATTTTAGGAAAAGAAATCAAGAAGAGGCCAGACTTGTGGGGTTTGTGATAGGAACATAATTAGGCTATTTTTCGTACCATTTTCTATATGTATTTTTGGGTATTACTTGTTAATAATGATACTAATTGCTATTTTCGTGTCTGTGTAGGTTTCCAATTACAAGATTCCAAAATTGAAGCTAAGTGAAGCAAATTAGCAATTTAGAAATATTGATTGCAAAAGAAAACCACGCAAGGAAGGAAACTGAGAAGAAAACAATTATAAAGGACAACACCTACCCTGGAGCAATCACGCTTGCAACCACAACAAGTCGTCACCCATCCTCAGCCTCCCCATCCTCGCAACCACAGCCTCCTCTTCCACCCATCCTCGCAGCCGCCATAGCCCTTCATCCATCTTCACCATCAAACCCTATCACAGACACATAGCTTATCCTTGTGAGATCAACCACACCATCAGTCGACCCTATCGCCAATTTCACACTATGCGCATATCGTTCACAGTTCTGCTTGCACCCTTCACAAACCATTCCCATCTCGCACAGACACATCTCCATCTAGCCATCACCCTTGAAACAACATCCTCGCCAAACCCTTCCACAACGCCACCCACCTGATCTCAGTCCCTCTCTCTTGTTGTCCTTGATCGTCGCCAACCACCCTTGCACCATCCATCGTCACCGTCTTCATCTCTCTCTCAGCCGATCGTCGTCTTTCCGTCGCCACACATTCGCAGTCCAATCTCATAGCAGAAGCAGTGATCAAGAAGAAAGAGAAATGAAGCAGATCGCGAAGAGAAAGAGGAACAATTTTTATTCTCTTCCTCTAAGCTTGAATCAATCGCCTGTGGAAGTATCAAGGACCATTTAAAATCTGAACAACACAATGCTCAACATCTGTTTGAGGTATCTATCCACACATTTGGATTTCAAATGTCATATGACAGAAAATCATTCAAAAACTACCTTATAGATCAGGAAATGACATTACATAAGTTAAAAATCTTAAAGAAATTCCAGGAACTTAAATATCAGTAAATGAAGGAAATAGAGGTATGTGCCTTCACCGTCTTCAACCAAAGTATGTCTTGTCTATATAAGCTAATCAACAAGAAATGAGAAGCCTAACCCTTGCTCATATGAAATGAAACTTATCATGCAGAGCCATACATACGTCCAATAGGAGAATACTGACATGCCAAACGAATAAGAAAGTCGGTTAAACATCTGAGCATGTAGTAATAAGTAGATATCAAATAGATCATATCCTGGAAATAAAAAATAATAATAATAATAATAATGAACAACTACAATGAACAACAACAATGATAATAATATTATTTGTTGTTTTTTGATTTGGTATGGGGAAGGAGGACAGAGCTTTTGATGATACATTTGCGTGGAAAAGCTTTTTCAAGCCTATTAGTTAATAATAGTAAAAAAAACCAATCGTCTAAAGGGGTCCGTAGTTGTCGCAATCACTCATTGGTCTTCATCTCAAGTGCTTTCTTCAATGAGCAGTGGCGAACCTAGGATTTTAGTCAAGGAGGGTGAAATGGCAAGCAAAAAAAAAAATTCTACTCGATTTAGTAAAATAAGAAAAATACAACTATAAAAATACATTGCATATACCAAATTGAATTAAGTGTAATCCAACTTGAAGCCAAAATAAGGTCACAATATCAATAACCTTAGCAAGGGGCAAACGAGCGTAATAACTAGAATATATAACTAAAATCACAAAATAATTATGATAAATATCTAATTGAAGCTAAAAGAAAAATTGAAAATTTACAAACATAATAAAATCCTAATACAATTTCATCAAAAATGTTTATATGAGGCTTAAATTTTGTACGAGTTGGCTAGTGACATATATTTTCATTGAATTTTTTAATTATTATTGTAGATATTAATTTCAAATACGAGTTGGCTAGTGGCATATATTATCCCCCCCAACAAATATGAGCCATCAGCATAGAACTATTAGGTGGAGAGGAGGAAGAAACACACTATACTATTTATTACTATTATTATTATTACTATTATTATTAGTAATAAATATGTTAGTAAGTGGACTGGACTTGCTAATGCCCATAATATAGTTAAGGCACTAGCCATACTAGGGTTAGGTTAGTTTAATTAATTACCAGTTAAGTTATTAGACTATAAATAAGGCATAAAACTAAGATTGTAGGTTAGTTTTTTAATGAATATGAAAATTTGAGTTGTTTTATTTATCTTTTATTTCGTAGTCTAGTTCTAGTTTAGGTTATAATACATAAGATAATAATTATAATAATAATAAATAATAATAAGGCATGTAGACCACATAAAATTTACATTATGTAGTTACATCATCGCGAGTATCTGATATTGGGTAGTTTTGTGCATCCAGGAAATTTCACAATTGTTTCCTTTCAAAGAAAATTCAGAATTATTTACTTAGGCTTTGTGTGACAGACACTCAACTAAACTGCTTCATGTGTTGGTTTCGTGACACAACAAACATGCCAAATCTACAATAGGATATCGAGAAAAATATGATACCCCATCAATGGAATTGGGGTAGCAATGGGGCAACTGCTATTAATAGATATGACATAGAAGTTGGCATGGCATGTACTAGAGACTCAGAAAGTTGCAAACATAGGCGATAAATGAGAAATAAATCAAGGGGCATTGGCATTGTAGGAACAAAAAAACATTTTGACTGCTCATTTAGGAACCACTACGTTATTGTTTACACTTAAGGACACTATTAAACAATATTTTTTTCTAATTCATTTGGGATCCCTATGAGCTGAAAATTTCAGAAAATTTATAGATTTAACACTAGAAACAATTTGTCAAAGTTTTAGCCTGTTTGATATCGCTCATCGAGATAAGTGTTTAGTCCACGCCATTAATTATCTTGATAAACTGTCTGTGGGTAAATAAGGACCCCCTTCGGACAGCCTTAGACAATGTGACTGACGAGATTACAAGGCAGGGGAAAACAATGCACGAAGCACTAACAGTTACATGGAGAGCAAACTTTCCCAATTAAAAATACAAACATGAAATTTCACATTGGAAAGAATGTCCCAGTATGACCCAAGTCCCCACTCCCCAATGCCAAACTAGTGCACAAGCCAAACTAGTGTTTTAATCTTTGTGCACAAAGTTTGACAGTCTTTCATTACTCTATTGAAAATTCTGCTATTTCTTGGACTGATCACGTGAAAATAATGATTGGATTGAATTCATGCAGTTGTTTAAGTAAAGAATTTGCATGCGGAAGGATACAAAAGGGCAGGTAAAGGGAGAGGCTAAGGATGTGAACAAAGGTAGTAAAAAATAATGTGTTTCAGTAAGGAATTTGCATGTGGAAGGATAAAAAGGGAGGTAGGAGAGACTAAGGATGTGAACAAAGGTAGTGAAAAATAACTATAAAAGCAACCTAAATGACACCAATACCTTCTTCTTCTTTCCTTTTTTTTCCCCTTTCCGCATAGAGTTCATAATCATTGATCAATATGGAAAATCAACTATTCAGATCAACGGAAAGAGTCACAATGCAAGCAATTATCAATCCCTATGAGGGGAGGGGGATCAATAGTTATTGCTTTTGGGGCAAACTAAAATTTTACTAAAGAACCACTAGAGGGAGTGGAGGAGAAACCATAATAGGTATCTTGAGTTTAAAAGTGAAACTCATCTTCAAGAGAGTTTAGTCTTGAGCGATATAAAAGTTTTAGCCTGTTTGATATCACTAAGTGTTTAGTCCACGCTATTAATTATAGATAATAAACTGTCTCTGTGGGTGTTTAAGGACCCACTTCGAACAGTCTTGGACAATGGGTGCTTGCTGGTCTCGAGCTTGTGTCGCATCCAAGGCGGGCACTTGCTCGCTTCGTGATTATAATATAGAAATCCACCATATCCCATTTTAATGCACATGTCGAAATGACTTGAAACTTTAACACATTTCTTATGTGAATTGTAATATTTCTCAAAATTTCAGCTCAAACCGAGCTCATATGATACGTTTTTTCATTTAGTCATTAGATATAGTGTCCTTTTTTTTTTGAAAATTTAGCTATAGTGTCCTTAACTATAAATGAAAACTAAGTGGGTCCTAAATGGAAAGTCAAAATAAAAATTTGTCCCTTTAAGCCCAAATTCTAATAATTCAATGGACTTTTAACTGATTTTTTAATCTGCAAAACAGAGCAAAGATATATTAATAATCTAATGAAAAACCAATGTGACTGACAAGATTACAAGGCAGGGGAAAACAATGCATGAAGCACTAACAGTTACATGGAGAGCAAACTTTCACAATTAAAAATACAAATATGAAATTTCACATTGGAAAGACTGTCCCAGTATGACCCAAGTCCCCACTCCCCAATGCCAAACTAGTGCACAAGCCAAACTAGTGTTTTAATCTTTGTGCACAAAGTTTGACAGTCTTTCATTACTCCATTGAAAATTCTGCTATTTCTTGGACTGATCACGTGAAAATAATGATCAGATTGAATTCATGCATTTGTTTCAGTAAGGAATTTGCATGCGGAAGGATACAAAAAGGCAGGTAAAGGGAGAGGCTAAGGATGTGAACAAAGGTAGTAAAAAATAATGTGCTCGAGTAAGGAATTTGCATGTGGAAGGATAAAAAGGGGAGGGGAGAGACTAAGGATGTGAACAAAGGTAGTGAAAAATAACTATAAAAGCAACCTAAATGACACCAATACCTTCTTCTTTCCTTTTTTCCCCTTTCCGCATAGAGTTCATAATCATTGATCAATATGGAAAATCAACTATTCAGATCAACGGAAAGAGTCACAATGCAAGACCCTACGAAGGGAGGGGGATCAACAGTTATTGCTTTTGCGGCAAACTAAAATTTTACTAAAGAACCACTTGAGGGAGTGGAGGAGAAACCATAATAGGTGTCTTGAGTTTAAAAGTGAAACTCATCTTCAAGAGAGGGGAGTTGCATAGGAAGAGGTGATTGGGTTTTGGGTAGAGAGAGGATGAGGGAGAGGCTTCTAAGAAGGTTGAGGTAGTATGCGTTTTTGGGGGAGAAGGTTTTTGAGGAAGGAGAGGTCAAGGGTAAAATGGATAAGGGATAAGTACTTTCATGCCCTAGCTGCCTAGATAGTATGAGAAGGCAAATTAATAATATATCCCAACTTAACGGTGAGGGGAGACTGGCAAAGGATGAACGGCTATCCATGATCAGGTAGTGGAATATTTTGAGATCCTTTACGAGATAGAGGCATTGGAAAAGAATTTTAGTGAAGATGAGATTTGATAAGGCTTTTCAAAAATTGTGAAAGCGAAAAAAACTCCGGAAGCCAATAGTTTTGCTATGGGTATGTTGGCATTGCTTAGGGAGGACGTGATGTAGGTGGTAAAGGTATTATACGTGTTCTCGTTTGTTTGCCGTATGGTGTAAC
This sequence comes from Berberis vulgaris, assembly GCA_963556465.1. Classification (NCBI taxonomy): domain Eukaryota; kingdom Viridiplantae; phylum Streptophyta; class Magnoliopsida; order Ranunculales; family Berberidaceae; genus Berberis; species Berberis vulgaris. The sequence goes on from OY747131.1 coordinate 87,972,968, forward strand.
TCTAGCAATAGTGGATGAAGGTAAAGGGAGGACGTGATGTAGTTTTGCTATGGGTATGTGTAACTCTACCATTTGTATCATGATGACACCTAAAGTGATGTAATGCAATAGTGGGCAAACGAGGTTCCCAATAAGAAAATCGAAGCAAAGTGAATAGAGAAGGGGTCCATTAACTTTGTGTGCTTAGAGTGACATGAAAACCTGGGTGTTTTGACTCTTAATACCACCCTACCAGAAGTTGAGAACTAGGAAACTAGAACTAGGAATCTCAAATACAGAGAAATACACAAACGAAGAACAACAACTCTCTTCTTTGATGAAAACTTCAAACTCATATGCTATATCCTTTAGTTATAACAATTAGATATATTTATAGTAAAAAAAAAAAAAACCCTTTAGATACCTACTAAAACATCTTACAACTAAGAAAACCAATGGTGCAATAAACCTTGCAAATCTGTCCAATTTCAATGAACTTGCGACTATTTTGTATCAAGAAATAGCAGCAACTTTAGCATTAAAACTACTTTGAACAATAAAGATATAGATAGCATGCTCCGTACCATCGATAAGCTCTCTGTTGGAATATCAAGTCCACTCAAGTTATCCATGGGCCTAAATTCCCTTTATCCACAATAGTATCATCTGAGTTTACGGTGTAGTTGTACTGTTGGTACTTACTGATGTATGTTGTAGTCCCACGTCTCCACTCTCTTTCCGCGCTAGATATGTGATGAGATTCGCCATCTCCATAAGTTTGAGCTTTTAGAGGGATTGGCAACTTAACATGGTATCAGAGCATTGGTCCTCGAAGAAGTTGTGGGTTTGAGTCTTGTCCAGCACAACTGTTGCAAAAATTTTCAGTATTTTCCTCGTGGTTGCGCTGAGGATAATGTTGTGTGCGGAACCGTTACAAATACCAAAATGCGAAATTATCAAACAATAAACTAATACCGGAGGCAACAAATTTATGTAGTTCGGCAAAATTGCCTACATCCACGACAAACAACAATTCTTATTGCTTCAAATTTGGATTAATAATAGATTACAAACACTCTCATACAAATTAGTTTCTCGAAAGAAACCCAAATACAAAGCCCCAAACAAATTAACAAATGAAAATCCAACCCAAACAAAGAACAAAGCTAATCAAATTTGTTGAAACGAAATTCGGATACAAATGGTGTAACTCTCACAGCGAAGATGATTCTTTCAAATGAGGGACTGATTTCACTAAGAACTACTGGGTCTATTCATAACATGTGGAGGCGGCAAACTCAAGCGGTAATTGGCACTTCAACACATAAACGCAATGAACTCAGCTCAACATGAGTTGTATCTTACTGGGACACGAGCTGGTCATGTTGACCAACATGAGGAGGTTCTGGAATCCTCTCATCTTTGCTTAACGACTAAGCATACAAGCAGCTTCCAGCAAACTTACAAGTGGCGGTGGTGGATTCCACCACCTCCTCACCTCTTTTTCACCTCTTTTTCAACAATTTGTTAATAAGCATACATAGACCAACTCTTGGACAGCTCATGGTCACACTTTGTTTGAAGTTTGAACCCAATAAGGATGTGATTTTGCCTCCTCTCATGCACCGCCACCCACCACCACATGTAACTATAGAAAAGGAGCGAGCATGGGTCCATTTGTGAAACATCCCTCATTTTGAATTAGTCCCTAGTGTTTGGAATTCAATTCTCAAAGAGTGAATTCAATCATTTGTCTACCTCATTTGTATCCGAAATTTGGTTTTAGAAATCCGACATCGGATTAGCTTTGTTTTGTTTGAGTTGGATTTCCATTTGTGTAATTGTTTGGGGGTTTTGTTCGAAATTTGTATTTGGGTTTCTTTCGAGAAATTAAGTTAAAGAGGGAGTTTGTAATTTGTATTGAATATGCATTTGAAGCAATAAGAGTTGTTTGCATGGATGTAGACAATCTTGTTGAACCACATAAATTTGTTGTCTCTGGTTTTATTGTCTTTGTTTAGTAACTTCGCATTTTGACACGCTTTCATGCACAAGGGAATGTTGGACAAGGATGCACGGATACAGACACGCGCGTCGTGTCGGACACTGACATGCCGACTCGGCAATTTCCCAAAAACTAGGATTCGGGGACACGTCATATTATTTTTTTAATAAGTCATATAAATATAAATAATAATCTAATAGAGTGTCTTGAAGAAGATGACATTGTTGCAAAAAAAAATTAAAATAGAGAAAAGGTATAGTAGAGAAGAAGTAAAGGAGCGAAGAAGCAAATGAGAGAAAAATAAGAAGCATAGACTACCTCTATGCTTTAGTGGTTTTTTGCCCTATTTATCTTAAATCGCAATTGAAAGTCATTCACTTCAGATGGATCAACAACTATTATATAATATATTACGTGGTTATTTGCATTTTGCAAACATCTAAAAGTAAAAAAGTTGATTTTCGAGTTTTGACTGTGTCCTGACCAAGTATCGGGTGTATCGGAGGCATGTCCGACACGTTGACCACATTGACCATATGTTTGTTATTTGCCGACACGTTGACCAAGTGTCCGACATGTATCGGAGACGTGTCGAGCGAGTGTCGTGTGTCGGATAAGTGTCGAACACGGATACGACAAGTTTTTGAAGAGTTTGTGCTTCTTTGGTGTTGGAATATTAAACCCACTCCAGTCATCTATGGGCCTAAATTTTCCATGTATTTATGTGATTTATGGTATAGTTGTACTATTGATACCCACTGATGTATGTTGTAGTCCCACACCTCTACTGTCATTATATTCGCCATTTTTATAAGTTCGAGCTTTTGGAACCTAGATATTGAAAAGCCTCACACTCTGGAACCTCCACGCCTTTCATCTTAATTGAATTATTCCTCCCTCGTGATTCACAACCCAAGTTGCACACTAGATATTCTTTCTTCGAACGACTAATTCTAAAACTCTTACTTTCTAATGCCTCCCGCCACCTATCTAATTTCCAATCTAAACCTTCTCGGGTCTCATCAATTAAGACAATATCAACCCTTAAGATTTCGTAGTTTAGCCTCAACACCCATGCACATTTGGTATTGTTTTGAGCTTAATAACCCACGAAATTTTTTTTTATTTAGACACAACATTCATAAAATCATATAGGACATGTCAGCCACAATGGAATAGAAGCCTCAAATTTGGGGTAGCTACATATGGTCAAAATTGATGCACAAGTGATTTTGTAGCATCAAATTGCAAAATACTCTAATCTACATATAGATCCGCCAATAAGCCTATAGGATTTGGTAGACTAGCCTCAACACCTATGGACTCATGTGGTAGTATTTTGATCTAAATACCAAATGCATACATATTTAATTTAGACTTGACAATTATAAAATTATATCTTCCAGGTTTTACCTCACATTGGATTACAAACTTCAAATTTGTGGTATCCACAAATGGTAAATTGATGTGCAAGAGATGTTGTAGCTTCAAATGGCCAAGCACATTCCCCATTACTCGAGGACTTATTTGATTTTGACCTCGACATCGCGGGAGCAATGTTTAATTTAGCGACATTACTCACAAATCATTTCATTTCGTACTAGTGAGACCTCAAAATCCCAATGGAAGATACTACTCTCAACATTTATTAGGGTGTGTACTAGACCAACTTGTTCTTCAATAGAGTACTATTTTTCTCATGGTTTTTTTTGTGGGGTTTTCATTTCTCAACACCCATTTTGTATTGTTTAACCTCAAAACAATGGATCTGAAATCACAAAATCTCATAATACACTTATCTTCAGATGGATAAGTGAACATACGCCCCAAGACTCATGGACTCGGATGCCTTTGACCTCGATGCTACGAAGAAATATTAAGTTACCCTCAATACTAAAAAAATCACTTGGCTAGCCCAATACTCATGGAGTCACTTGGTTTTGACATTGCTACCACAAAATAAATATTAAATTATCCTCAATACTAAAAAAATAATTTGCTACTGGTTTGACCTCAAAACCATTATAGAATGTACTTCTCTAAAGAATAGATTACTTCTTGAGTAACTCAAAATTGCATAGAAGATGTTTCCTGAAATAGATGCGGCAAAACACCTTGAGATTTTGTTATTTAGCCTCAATACCATTAACTCATTTGGTAGTATTTTGACCAGATTGCCACTGGCAAAATAGTTAGTTTAGCCTCGAAACTTCTGGTTTGACCTCAAAACTATGGTACGCCTCAACAGATTTTATATTTATTAACCTCAAATCGTTATGCATTGGAAACCTCAAAATTGCATAATACCATTATCTTCAAATGGATAAGCCACCAAACCATAAAGATTTTGTAGTTTAGCCCAAAAATTTACGTATTGTTTTGACAACGCCATGAGAAAGCTTTAACACTTATGAAACTATTTGACTTCGAATTCATGGTACTCCGCAAAACATTTCAGATCTTAACATCAAAACGATGAAGGATTTGAATCCTCAAAATCGCAAAATATCTTAATCTTTAAATGGATGCACCCAGTAAAATTATTTAGTTTATCCCCAACACCAGTGGACACATTTCGTATTCCTTTGACGTCACTTCCACAAAGGAAATTTTTAGTTTTGCCTCAACACTTAGGAAATCATTTAGCATTGCTTTGACCACAAATTCCTCTTATCATCTCATATTGTTCAACCTCCAACCATGATGGATTCGAAACCTCAAAATTGCATAATACACTTCAAATCTCACATGTGATAATTAATCGATTATTGCCATTAATGCACAAATATTCTAGTGTTTTAACCTCAAAGCCATGATGAAATAGAAATCTGAATATTGCAAAATATATTTAATTGCATATAGATGTGTCAATAAACCTTTAGGTTTTTGCAATTTAGCCTCAACACCATATCAGATTAAACACCTTAAATATGTGGCATCTACAAATAGTCAAAATTGATGTAAAAGGAATTTTGTAGCCTCAATTCTTACGCACCCAGGTGATAATTTATTGACCATTTCCCTTAGTGCACCAACTTTCTAGTTTTAAACCTCGATGCCATAAAAGATTTGAAACCAAAAAATTGCATGACAGTCCTATATTTGTATAGATGCTCCTATAACCCCTTAGGATTTCGTAGTTTAACCTAACCACTCATGGACTCATTTGGTACTATTTTGACCTCAATATCACCAAAAAAATACTTATTTTATACTCAGCATTCATAAAATCATATTTACAGGTTTGACCTTAAACCCACAATGGATTTGAAACCTCAAATTTGTAGTAACTATATATAGTCAAAATTGATCCACGAGGAATTTCGTAGCCTCAGTACTTACGCACCCATGTGATAATTAATCAATCATTTCCCTTAGTGCACTAATTTTCTAGTTTTAAACCTCAAAGTCATGATAGATTTGAAACCTCAAATTGCAAGGTACTTGTATATTCGTATAGATGCATCAATAAACATTTAGAATTTCGGAGCCTCAACACCCATGTTCATTTGGTACTGTTTGACCATAATACCATGGAGTCACTTGGTTTTGACATGGCTACCACAAAATAAATATTAAATTAGCCTCAATACTAAAGAAATCATTTGCTACTGGTTTGACCTCAAAACCATTATAGAAAGCACATAGAAGATGTGTCTTGAAATAGATGCGGCAAGACACCTTGAGATTTTGTTGTTTAGCCTCAATACTCATTTGGTAGTAGTTTGATAGGATGCCTCTGGCGAAATAGTTAGTTTAGCCTCAAAACTTTTGATTTGACCTAAAATCTATGGTACGCCTCAATGGATTTTATATTTATTAACCTCAAATTGTTATGCATTGGAAACCTCAAAATTGCATAATAGCATTATCTTCAAATGAATAAGCCACCACACCATAAAGATTTTGTAGTTTAGCCCAAAAATCAATGGACACATTACGTATTGTTTTGACAACAATGCCATGAGAAAGCTTTAACACTTGTGAAACTATTCGACTTCGAATTCATGGTACTCCGCAAAACATTTCAGATCTTAACATCAAAACCATGAAGGATTTGAATCCTCAAAATCGCAAAATATCTTAATCTTTAAATGGATGCACCCAGTAAAATTATTTTCATTTATCCCCAACACCAGTGGGGACACGTTTCGTATTCATTTGACGTCACTTCCACAAAGGAAATATTTAGTTTTGCCTCAACACTTATGAAATCATTTAGCATTGCTTTGACAACAAATTCATGTTATTCCTCTTATCATCTCATATTGTTTAACCTCCAATCATGATGGATTCGAAACTTCAAAATTGCATAATACACTTCAAATCACCCATGTGATAATTAATCGATTATTGCCAATAGTGCACAAATATTCTAGTGTTTTAACCTCAAAGACATGATGAAATAGAAATCTGAATATTGCAAAATATCCTTAATTGCATATAGATATGCCAATAAACCTTTAGGTTTTTGTAGTTTAGCCTCAACACCAATTGTCTCATTTTGTACTGTTTAGCCATCATATGGTATAGGTTTGACTTCAAAACCATATCGGATTAAACACCTTAAATATGTGGCATCTACAAATAGTCAAAATTGATGTAAAAGGAAATTGGTAGCCTCAATTCTTACACACCCAGGTATCCCCAAATGGTAAATTGATGCGCTAGACATGTTGTAGCTTCAAATGGCCAAGCACATTCCCCATTATTCATTTGATTTTGAACTTGACATCGCGGAAGCAATGTTTAGTTTAGACATTACACACAATCATTTCGTACAGGTGAGAACGTCAAAACCCCTATAGAAGATACTCCTCTCAACATTTATATATCACAAAACCATGCATTTATTAGGGTGTGTACAAGACCTCAGTAGAGTAGTATTTTTCTCGAGGCTTTTTATGTGGTGTTTTTATTTCTCAACACCCATTTTGTAGTGTTTAACCTCAAAACAATGGATCTGAAATCACAAAATCTCATAATACCCCCAAATGGATAAACGAACATATGCCCCAAGACTCATGGACTCGAATGCTTTTGAACTCGATACGACAAAGAAATATTTAGATATCCTCAATAGCTAAAAATTCATTTGCTATACTACCGGTTTGAACTCAAATCTACTATGGGTGGTACTCTAAAAATTTATAATGAAACCATGCATTGAATCCTGCACTGGACCAACCTGTAAATTAGTATTTTCCTCGAGGCTTCCATTTGCGGTGGTTTCACAAGGCACTTTGCTAGTGGTTCAACCTCAATATAGCAGACCACTACCCTTTATATGCGAGGAATTAAGTTAGTTCGGCCAAGAAAATTGTAATTTGGCTAGCCCAACACTCATGGAGTCACTTGGTTTTGACATCGCAACCACAAAATAAATATTAAATTATCCTTAATACTAAAGTAATCATTTGCTACTGGTTTGACCTCAAAACCATTATAGATTGTACCTCTCTAATGAATTGATTACCGTTTTAGTAACTCAAAATTGCATTGAAGATGTATCCTGAAATAGATGCAGCAAGACAGCTTGAGATTTTTTAGTTTAGCCTCAATACCCATTAACTCATTTGGTAATATTTTGACCAGGATGCTACTGGTGAAATAGTTGGTTTAGCCTCAAAACTTCTAATTTGACCTCAAATCTATGGTACGCCGCGACAGATTTTATATTTCTTAACCTTAAATACCCTTACCTTCAAATGGATTGAAAACTTCAAAATTGTATAATACCCTTATCTTCAAATGGATAAGCCACCATACCATAAAGAGTTTGTAGTTTAGCCCAAAAATCAATGGACACATTACGTATTGTTTTGACAACAATGCCTCGAGAAAGCTTCAACACTTATGAAACTATTCGACTTCGAATTCATGGTACCCAAAACATTTCAGATCTTAACATCAAAACCATGAAGGATTTGAATCCTCAAAATTGCAAAATTTCTTAAACTTTAAATGGATGCACCAGTAAAATTATTTAGTTTATCCCCAACACCAGTGGAGGCATTTCGTATTCTTTTGACATCACTGCCACAACAAAGATGTTTAGTTTTGCCTCAACGCTTACGAAATCATTTAGCATTGCTTTGACCTCAAATTCATGATATTCCACTTATGATCTCATATTATATTGTTTAACCTCCAACCATGAAGGATTCCAAACCCCAAAATTGCATCATATACAAATCGCCCATGCGATAATTGATCAATTATTGCCTTAAGTGCACAAATATTCTCGTGTTTTAACCTCGAAGCCATGATGGAATAGAAACCTCAATATTGCAAAATACCCTTAATTGCAAATAGATGTGCCAATAAACATCTAGGTTTTGTAGTTTAGCCTCAACACCCATGGTCTCATTATGTACTAATTAGCCATCATATGGTATATGTTTGACATCAAAATCATATCGAAATAAAAACCTTAAATATGGGCATCTACAAATAGTCAAAATTGATGTACAATGAATTTTGTAGCCTCGATTCTTACACACACCCAGGTGATATTTGATCGATCATTGCCCTTAGTGCACAAAATTTCTAGTTTTAAACCTCAATGCCATACAAGATTTGAAACCTCAAAATTGCATGATAGTCATATATTCGCATAGATGCTCCAATAACTCATGGACTAATTTGGTACTATTTTGACCTCGATACCACCAGAAAAATTACTTATTTTACACTCAGCATTCATAAAATCATATTTACAGGTTTAAACTTGCAATGGATTTGAAACCTCAAATTTGTAGTAACTATAAATAGTCAAAGTTGATACACGAGGAATTTTGTAGCCTATATACTTACGCACCCATGTGACAATTAATCAATCATTTCCCTTAGTGCACTAATTTTCTAGTTTTAAACCTCAAAGCCATGATAGACTTTGAGGTTTCTCAAATTGCTTGATACTTGTATATTTGTATAGATCCACCAATAAACATTTAGAATTTCGTAGTTTGGCCTCAACACCCATGCTCATTTGGTATTGTTTGACCTTAATACCAACCGAAATAATATTTAATTTAGACACCACATTCATAAAATCATATAGTACAGGTCAGCCACAATGGAATGGAAGCTTCAAATTTGGGGTAGCTACAAATGGTCAAAATTGATGCGCAAGTGATTTTGTAGCATTAATACTGAAGCACTCATGTGACAATTAATCACGCAATGCTCGTAGTGCACCCATAGTTTAGTGTTTACCTCGAAAAAATGATGCATTCAAAACCTCAAATTGCATAATACACTAACCTACATATAGATGCGCCAATAAGCCTTCGAGATTTGGTAGATTAGCCTCAACACCCATTGACTCATCTGGAAGTATTTTGATCTAAATACCAAATGAATACATATTTAGTTTTGAATTGACAATTATAAAACCATATCTTCTAGGTTTTACCTCACATTGGATTACAGACCTCAAATTTGTGGTATTCCCAAATGGTAAATTGATGCGCTAGATATGTTGTAGCTTCAAATAGCCAAGCACATTCCCCATTACTTATGGACTCATTTGATTTTGAGCTCGACATGGCGGGAACAATGTTTAGTTTAGCGACATTACTCACAAAATCATTTCATTTCGTACGGATGAGAACGTTAAAACCCCTATAGAAGATACTCCTCTCAACATTTATATATCACGAAACCATGCATTTATTAGGGTGTGTACTAGACCAGCCTGTTCTTCAGTAGAGTTGTATTTTTCTCATGGATTTTTTTGTGGTATTTTCATTTTTCAACACCCATTTTGTAGTGTTTAACCTCAAAACAATGGATCTGAAATCACAAAATCTCTTAATACCCTCATCTTCAAATGGATAAATGAACATATGCCCCAGGACTCATGGACTCATATGCTTTCGACTTCCATACTACAAAGAAATATTTAGTTATCCTCAATAGCTAAAAAATCATTTGCTATATAACTGGTTTGAACTCAAATCTACTATATATGGTACTCATCTAAAAAATTATATACAACGAAACCATGCATTCATTGGGGTGTGCACTAGACCAACTTGTAAATTAATATTTTCCTCAAGGCCTCCATTTGTAGTGGTTTCACTCGTTGGCACTTTGCTAAAGATTCAATCTCAATATAGCAGACCACTACCCATTATATACCAGGAAATAAGTCAATTTGGCAAAGAAAATTGCAATTAGACTAGCCCAACACCCATGGAGTCACTTGGTTTTGACATAGCTACGACAAAATAAATATTAAAGTATCCTCAATACTTAAGAAATCAGTTGCCGGTAAAACCATTATAGATTGTACTTATCTAATGAATAGATTACTCTTTTAGTAACTCAAAATTGCGTAGGCTGAAAAAGATGCGGCTAGTATTTTGACTCATTTGGTAGTATTTTGACCAGGATGCCACTAGCAAAATAGTTAATTTAGCCTCAAAACTTCTGGTGACCTAAAATCTATGGTAAGCCTCAACAGATTTTATCTTTATTAACCTCAAATCGTGATGGATTGGAAACCTCAAAATTGCATAATACCATTATCTTCAAATGGATAAGCCACCAAACCATAAAGATTTTTAGTTTAGCCCAAAAATTAATGGACACGTTACGTATTGTTTTGACAACGCCATGAGAAAGCTTTAACACTTATGAAACTATTCGACTTTGAATTCATGGTACTCCGCAAAACATTTCAGATCTTAACATCAAAACCATGAAGGATTTGAATCCTCAAAATCGCAAAATATCTTAATCTTTAAATGGATGCACCTTTAAAATTATTTAGTTTATCCCCAACACTAGTGGACACATTTCATATTCCTTTGACGTCACTGCCACAACATAAATATTTAATTTTGCCTAAACACTTATGAAATTATTTAGCATTGATTTGACCTCAAATTCATGTTATTCCTCTTATCATCTCATATTGTTTAACCTCCAAGCATGATGGATTCGAAACCTCAAAATTGCATAATACACTTCAAATCACCCATGTGATAATTAATCGATTATTGCCTTTAGTGCACAAATAATCTAGTGTTTTAACCTCGAAGCCAATATTGCAAAATACCCTTAATTGCATATGTGCCAATAAACCTGTAGGTTTTTGTAGTTTAGCCTCAACACCCATAGTCTCATTCTATACTGTCTAACCATATATGGTATAGGTTTGACATCAAAACCATATCGGAGTAAACAACTTAAATGTGTGACATCTACAAATAGTAAAAATTGATGCAAAAGGAATTGTGTAGCCTTAATTCTTACACACCCAGATGATAATTGATCGGCCATTGCCCTTAGTGCACCAATTTTCTAGTTTTAAACCTCAATGCCATAAAAGATTTGAAACCTGATGCTCCAAAAAACTCTTAGGATTTCGTAGTTTAACTCAACACTGATGGACTAATTTGGTATTGTTTTGACCTCGATAGCACCAGAAAAAATATTTAATTTAGACTCAGCATTCATAAAATCGTATTTTACAGGTTTGACTTGAAACCCACAATGGATCCTCAAATTTTGTAGTACCTATAAATAGTCAAAACTGATGCACGAGGAATTTCGTAGCCTCAATACTTACGCGCCCATTCAACATTGGACGTCAAAACCACAATGTATTAAAAACCTCAAATATGGGATATCACCAATTGGTCAAAATTGATGCACGGTAGATTATTCAAATTCAAAGTTAAAACTAATGTCATAACTAATCAAGATTATCCTTACCTCTATCTTCGTTTAAATGCCTTAATAAACCTCTAGGATTTCATAGTTTAGCTTTAACACCTATTGACTCATTTGGTATGGTTTTCACCTCGGCGCCACATTTAAAAATTCAAGTTTATAGTGAACATTCTTAAAGTCATATAGTCCATCTTGACCTCAAAACCACAATAGATTACAAAAATCAAATTTGTAGTATCAACAACTAGTCAATTAATGCGTGACAGATTTTTGTATCCTTAATACTTAAGAACTCGATTGATAGTTCTTCTATCACTTGCCAATAGTGCACCCATAATATAGTGTTTAACCACAAAACAATGATGTAATTTAAACCTCAAAATTGAAAAATACTCTTTATTACATATAAATATGCAACTCAACCTCCATGGTCTCATTTAATAGAGAACCTCAACATTAAACAAACATATGACCAGGTTTGAAGACAAAACCACAATAGATTAAACACCTTAAATATGGGGAATCTACAAATGGTCAAAATTGATGTGAGATGAATTTTGTAGCCTCAACATTCGAGCACTCATGTGATAATTAATCCACAATTGCCCTTAGTGCACAAATTTTATAGTTTTTTAACCTGAAAGGCATGATGGATTCAAACCTCAAAATCGCATATTACTACTATCTCCGTTTACATGCCCTAATAAACCTCTAGGATTTCATAGTTTAGCTACAACACCCGTTGACTCATTTGGTATGGTTTTCACCTCGGCGCCACATTTAAAAATTCAAGTTTAGAGTGAATATTCATAAAGTCATATTGTCTAGCTTGACCTCAAAACCACAATAGATTACAAACCTCAAATTTTTGGTATCCACAACTAATCAAAATTGATGCGTGAGAGATTTTCGTAGCCTTTATACTTGAGCACTCTATCATTGCCAATAGTGCTTCCATAATATAGTGTTTAACCTCAAAACAATTATATAATTGAAACCTCAAAATTGAAAAATACTTTTCATTAGATATGATTATGCTAATAAATCATTAGGCTTTTGTAGCTTAACCTCAACATCCATGGTCTCATTTTATAGTATTTAACCTCAACATTAAAAAATCATATGACTAGGTTTGACGACAAAACCACAATGGATTAAACACACTAAATATGGGGCATCTCCAAATGGTCAAAATTGATGTGTGACGAATATTGTAGTCTCAATACTCGAGCACTCGTGTGATAATTAATCCACAAATGCCCTTTGTGCACAAATTTTCTAGTTTTTTACCCTCAAAGGCATGATGGAATATAAACCTCCAAATAGCAAAATACCCTTAATCACATTTAGATGTGCCAATAAACCTTTAGAATTTTGTAGTTTAGTCTCAACATCTATGGCTTCATTGTGTAATGTTTAGGCATCATATGGTAGAGGTTTGACGTCAAAACCTAACACTATAAATATCCAGTATCTACAACTAATTAAAACTCATGGCCGAATGATTTTGTAGCCTTAATGCTTAAACATCCATGCAAAAATTAGACCATTGCCTTTACTGACCAATATTCTAATTTCAAACCTCAAAGCCACCGATAGGTTTGAAACCTCAAAATATTATGGTACTCCTATCTTTGTACAGATGCTCCAAAAAATTCTTAGGTATCGTAGTTCAGCCTCAACACCAATTGACTCATTTGGTACTGTTTTGACATAGACACCACCGGAAAAAATATTTCATTTAGCCTCAACATTTATAAAATAATATGGTACAGGTTTTGACCTCAAAACCGAAACGGACTAGAAACATCAAATTTGTGGTATCTCTAAATGACAATTGTCGAGCACGAGAGATTTTGTAGCTTCCAAGCTTAAGCATTTATTTCATAGTCATTCCAAAATGAGCATCGTCTCTAGTTTTTATCCTCAAAGCTATGATAGATTTAAAACCACAAAATTGCAAAATACTTCTATTTAAGAATACATGGGCCAATAAACCTTTAGAATCTTGTAGTCTAGCCTCAACACCCATGGTCACATTCCATACTATTTAGCCTCAACATTCATCAAATCATATGTACACATCTGATGCAAAAACCACAATGTATTAAAAGCCTCAAATATGGGGTATCACCAATTGGTCAAAATTGATGAACAAAACTCAAAGCTTAAAAACTCATGTCATAGCTAATCAGGCAAAATATCCAAAGCCCGTCAATTATATAGTTGTTAACCTCAAAGAGATGATGGATTCAAACCTCAAAATTGCATATTACTACTATCTCCGTTTACATGCCCTAATAAACCTCTAGGATTTCACAGTTTAGCTACAACACCCGTTGACTCAATTGGTATAGTTTTCACCTCGGCACACATTTAAAAATTCAAGTTTAGTGTGAACATTCACAAACTCATATTGTCTAGCTTGACTTCAAAACCACAATAGATTACAAACCTCAAATTTGTGGTATAAACAACTAATCAAAATTGATGCGTGAGAGATTTACGTAGCCTTAATACTTGAGCACTCTATCATTGCCAGTAGTGCTTCCATAATATAGTGTTTAACCTCAAAACAATTATATAATTGAAACCTCAAAATTGAAAAATACATTTTATTAGATATGGTTACGCTAATAAATCATTAGGCTTTTGTAGCTTAACCTCAACATCCATGGTCTCATTTTATAGTATTTAACCTCAACATTAAAAAATCATATGACTAGGTTTGACGACAAAACCACAATGGATTAAACATACTAAATATGGGGCATCTCCAAATGGTCAAAATTGATGTGTGACGAATATTGTAGTCTCAATACTCGAGCACTCGTGTGATAATTAATCCACAAATGCCCTTTGTGCACAAATTTTCTAGTTTTTTACCCTCAAAGGCATGATGGAATATAAACCTCCAAATAGCAAAATACCCTTAATCACATTTAGATGTGCCAATAAACCTTTAGAATTTTGTAGTTTAGTCTCAACATCTATGGCTTCATTGTGTACTGTTTAGGCATCATATGGTAGAGGTTTGACGTCAAAACCTAACACTATAAATATCCAGTATCTACAACTAATTAAAACTCATGGCCGAATGATTTTGTAGCCTTAATGCTTAAACATCCATGCAAAAATTAGACCATTGCCTTTACTGACCAATATTCTAATTTCAAACCTCAAAGCCACCAATAGGTTTGAAACCTCAAAATATTATGGTACTCCTATCTTTGTACAGATGCTCCAAAAAATTCTTAGGTATCGTAGTTCAGCCTCAACACCAATTGACTCATTTGGTACAGTTTTGACATAGAAACCACCGGAAAAAATATTTCATTTAGCCTCAACATTTATAAAATAATATGGTACAGGTTTTGACCTCAAAACCGAAACGGATTAGAAACCTCAAATTTGTGGTATCTCTAAATGACAATTGTCGAGCACAAGAGATTTTGTAGCTTCCAAGCTTAAGCATTTATTTCATAGTCATTCCAAAATGAGCATCGTGTCTCTAGTTTTTATCCTCAAAGCCATGATAGATTTAAAACCACAAAATTGCAAAATACTTCCATTTAAGAATACATGGGCCAATAAACCTTTAGGATCTTGTAGTCTAGCCTCAACACCCATGGTCACATTCCATACTGTTTAGCCTCAACATTCATCAAATCATATGTACACATCTGATGCAAAAACCACAATGTATTAAAAGCCTCAAATATGGGGTATCACCAATTGGTCAAAATTGATGAACGAAACTCAAAGCTTAAAAACTCATGTCATAGCTAATCAGGCAAAATATCCAAAGCCCGTCAATTATATAGTTGTTAACCTCAAAGCGATGATGGATTCAAACCTCAAAATTGCATATTACTACTATCTCCGTTTACATGCCCTAATAAACCACTAAGATTTCACAGTTTAGCTACAACACCCATTGACTCAATTGGTATGGTTTTCACCTCGGCACACATTTAAAAATTCAAGTTTAGTGTGAACATTCACAAACTCATATTGTCTAGCTTGACTTCAAAACCACAATAGATTACAAACCTCAAATTTGTGGTATCAACAAATAATCAAAATTGATGCGTGAGAGATTTTCGTAGCCTTAATACTTGAGCACTCTATCATTGCCAGTAGTGCTTCCATAATATAGTGTTTAACCTCAAAACAATTATATAATTGAAACCTCAAAATTGAAAAATACTTTTTATTAGATATGGTTACGCTAATAAATCATTAGGCTTTTGTAGCTTAACCTCAACATCCATGGTCTCATTTTATAGTATTTAACCTCAACATTAAAAAATCATATGACTAGGTTTGACGACAAAACCACAATGGATTAAAGATACTAAATATGGGGCATCTCCAAATGGTCAAAATTGATGTGTGACGAATATTGTAGCCTCAATACTCGAGCACTCGTGTGATAATTAATCCACAAATGCCCTTTGTGCACAAATTTTCTAGTTTTTTACCCTCAAAAGCATGATGGAATAGAAACCTCCAAATAGCAAAATACCCTTAATCACATTTAGATGCGCCAATAAACCTTTAGAATTTTGTAGTTTAGTCTCAACATACATGGCTTCATTGCGTACTGTTTAGGCATCATATGGTATAGGTTTGACGTCAAAACCAAACACTATAAATATCCAGTATCTACAACTAATCAAAACTCATGGCCGAATGATTTTGCAGCCTTAATGCTTAAACATCTATGCAAAAATTAGATCATTGCCCTTAGTGACCAATATTTTAATTTCAAAGCTCAAAGCCACTGATAGATTTGAAACCTCAAAATATTATGGTTCTCCTATCTTTGTACAGATGCTCCAAAAAATTCTTAGGTTTCATAGTTCAGCCTCAACACCAATTGACTCATTTGGTACTGTTTTGACATAGACACCACCGGAAAAAATATTTCATTTGGCCTCAACATTTATAAAATAATATGGTACAGTTTTTGACCTCAAAACCGTAACGAATTAGAAACCTCAAATTTGTGGTATCTCTAAATGACAATTGTCGAGAATTCAAGTCTAGAGTGAAAATTCATAAAGTCATATTGTTAAGCATGACCTCAAAACCACAATAAATTACAAGCTTCAAAATTTTGGCATCAACTAGTCAAAATTGACCCGAGAGATTTTTGTAGCCTTAAGCACTCATTTGATAGTTATTCTATCATCGTCAATATTGCACCCATATTATACTATTTAACCTCAAAACAATGATGTAATTGAAACCTCAAAATTGAAAAATACTTTTAATTACATATAGATACGCCAATAAACCATTAGTACTTTGACCTCAAAATCGAAAGGGATTAGAAATCTCAAATTTGTGGTATCTTTAAATGGCCATTGTCGAGCACGAGAAATTCTGTAGCCTCCAAACTTAAGCATTTATTTGATAGTTATTCCAGAATTAGCACCATGACTTTAGTTTTTAACCTCAAAGCCATGATAGATTTAAAACCTCAAAACTGCAAAATACTTCTATTTAATAATACATGGGCCAATAAACCTTTAGGATTTGGTAGTTTAACTTCAACACCCATGGTCACATTCAACATTCATCAAATCATATGGTACACGTTTGACGTCAAAACCACAATGTAATAAAAACCTCAAATATGGGATATCACCAATTGGTCAAAATTGATGCGCAATAGATTATTTAAACTCAAAGTTAAAAGACTCATGTCATAACTAATCAGGATTATAATTAGTCCATCAATTTTATAGTTGTTAACCTCAAAGCGATGATGGATTCAAACCTCAAAATTGCATATTACTCCTATCTCTGTTTACATGTCCTAATAAACCTCTAGGATTTCATAGTTTAGCTACAACACCCGTTGACTCATTTGGTATGGTTTTCACCTCGGCACCACATTTAAAAATTCAAGTTTAGTGTGAACATTCACAAAGTCATATTGTCTAGCTTGACCTCAAAACCACAATAGATTACAAACTTCAAATTTGTGGTATCAACAACTAGTCAAAATTGTTGCGTGAGAGATTTTTGTATCCTTAATACTTAAGCACTCGTTTGATAGTTATTCTATCATTGCCAATAGTGCACCTATAATATAGTGTTTAACCTCAAAATAATGATGTAATTGAAACCTCAAAATTGAAAAATACTCTTTATTACATATAGATATGCAACTAAACCATTAGGATTTTGTAGTTTAACCTCAACATCCAAGGTCTCATTTTATAGTGAACCTCAACATTAAAAAAGTATATGACTAGGTTTGACGGCAAAACCACAATGGATTAAACACCTTAAATATAAGGAATCTACAAATGGTCAAAATTGATGTGAGATGAATTTTGTAGCATCAACATTCGAGCACTCATGTGATAATTAATCCACAACTTCCCTTAGTGCACAAATTTTATAGTTTTTTAACCTAAAAGGAATGGAATAGAAACCTCAAAATTGCAAAATACCTTTAATCACATATAGATGCACCAATAAACCTTTAGAATTTTGTAGTTTAACCTCAACACCCATGATTTTATTGCGTACTGTTTAGCCACCATATAGTACAGGTTTGACGTCAAAACCTTAATGGTTTAAATACTATAAATATTTGGTATCTACAACTAAACAAAACTAATGGCTGAATGATTTTGTAACTTTAATACTCAAGCACCCATGCGAAAATTAAACCATTGCCCTTAGTGAACCAATATTCTAATTTCAAACCTCAAAGCCACTGATAGATTTGAAACTTCAAAATTGCATGGTACTCATATCTTTGTGAAAATGCTCCAAAAAACCCGAAGGTTTCGTAATTTAGCCTCAACACCCATTTACTCATTTGGTACTGTTATGACATCGATACCACCAGAAAAACTATTTCATTTAGACTCGACAATCATAAAATAATATGGTACAGATTTTGACCTCAAAATCGAAAAGGATTAGAAATCTCAAATTTGTGGTATATCTAAATTGCAATTGTCGAGTACGAGAGATTCTGTAACCTCCAAACTTAAGCATTTATTTGATAGTTATTCCAAAATGAGCACCATGTCTTTAGCATTTAACCTCAAAGCCTTGATAGATTTAAAACCTCAAAATTACAAAATACTCCTATTTAATAATATATGGGCCAATAAACCTTTCAGATTTTATAGTGAAAATTCATAGTCATATTGTCCAACTTGACCTAAAAACCACAATGGATTACAAACCTCAAATTTTTTGTATCAACAAGTCAAAATTGACGCGTGAGAGATTTTTGTAGCCTTAAGCACTCATTTGATAGTTATGCTATCATTGGCAATAGTGCACCCATAATATAGTGTTTAACCTCAAAACAATAATGTAACTGAAACCTCAAAATTGAAAAATACTCTTAATTACATATAGATACGCCAATAAACAATTAGGATTTTGTAGTTTAACCTAAACATTCATGGTCTCATTTTGTAATATTTAACCTCAACATTAAAAAATCATATGGCCAAGTTTGATGTCAAAACCACAATAGATTACAAACCTCAAATTTGTGGTATCAACTAGTCAAAATTGACACGCGAGAGATTTTTGTATCCTTAATACTTCAGCACTCATTTGATAGTTATACTGTCATTGCCAATAGTGCACCCATAACATAGTGTTTAACCTCAAAACAAGGATGTAATTGAAACCTCAAAATTGAAAAATATTCTTAATTACATTTAGATACGTCAATAAACCATTAGTATTTTGTAGTTTCAACATCCATGGTCTCATTTTGTAATATTTCACCTCAACATTAAAAAATCATATGGTCGGGTTTGACGTCAAAACAACAATGGATTAAACACCTTAAATATGGGATATCTACAAATGATCAAAATTGATGTGAGATGAATATTGTAGCCTCAATACTCAAGCACTCATTTGATAATTAATCTACAAATGCCCTACGTGCACAAATTTACTAGTTTTTTAACCTCAAATGCGTGATGGAATAGAAACCTCAAAATTGCAAAATATTTTTATTCACATATAGATATGCAAATAAAACTTTAAAATTTTGTAGTTTAGCCTCAACACCCATGGTTTCATTGCGTACTGTTTAGCCATCATATGGTACAGAACTACAAATTTGCTGTGCTATTAATGCGGCCTAAAATCGGCCGAAAATCGGCCAAAAAAGGGTATGCGGGGGGGCTGGACCGAATCGCACAGGGTTGTCTCTGCCGGCTTTAAACGAAACCGGTAAAATCGGTCAAAAGCGGCCAAAAACAGCAAAAAGCGGTAAAAAGCGGTCAAAAAATGGTCCAGGTAACTATAGGTGTTCCAACCTGCAAAATTAAATTCATTTGATTAATTAGTATAATAATATATGACTATGATTACATATTTACACCCTTTTGATTAATTATTTATTTTGTAATCTATGACTATGATTAAATTTTAAAAATATATACTTTGAAAAAATTGTCCGCATAATTCCGCTTAGTCCCGCATAATTATGAAAAATCGTAATGCGGACCTGACCGCTTTGCGACCGCTTTCCACATTAACTGCATAGCAGATTTGACATTAAAACTATAGCGGTTTAAACACTATAAATATCCGGTATCTACAACTAATCAAAACTAAACAATTTTGTAGCCTTAATACACAAGCATCTATGTGATGGTTAGACCATTGCCCTTAGTAAACCAATATTCTAGTTTTAAACCTCAAAGCCAAGATAGATTTGATACCTCAAAATTATAAGTTACTCCTATCTTCGTATAAATGCTCCAACAAACCAATAGGATTTCTTAGTTTGGCCTCAACACCAATGGACTTATTTGATATTCTTGACCTCGATGCCAACAGAAAAAATAATTAATTTAAACGGAACATGCATAACATAATATGGTATCTCTAAATGGTCGATGCACATGACATTTTATAGCCTCCAAACTTAAGCATTTATTTGGTAGTTATTACAGAATGAGCACCATGTTTATAGTTCTTAACCTCAGAGCGATGATAGATTTAAAACCTCAAATTGCAAAATATTCTTATTTAAGAATACATGGGCCAATAAATCTTTACGATTTTGTAGTTTAGCCTCAACACCCACATATGGCATGTCTGACATCAAAACTAATGTATTAAAAACCTAAAAAATGTGGTATCAGTCCATTCATTTGATAGTTATTTTATCATTGCCATTAGTGCACCCATAATTTAGCGTTTAACCTCAAAATAATGATGTAACTGAAACCTCAAAATTTAAAAATACCCTTAATCACATATAGATGCGCCAATAAACTGCTGGGATTTTGTAGTTTAGCCTCGACACCCATGGTCTCATTTTGTAGTATTTAACCTCAACATTAAGTTTCCAAATTATCAAGTTGTATGCATCCTCCTCGTCACCTAAGCAATGACATATCCTCGTTTATGATACCAACGCTCTTTATTTCTTGCATCTATGATTATCTTATCTTAACATAACTATACATTACTAGCAGCTTTTATTCTCTACTATGATTAAATAGCCCACAGAGATAATTAAAATGATGCCATCCAACTAATAGGACTTTCCATATACCCAAATAACTTCTCAACAGTGAGAATGCCCAAAGAGAAAGAAGTGTCACCTAATAATAAGGTGCCATAAGATGCGTGGATTATGGATGTTAAAAGTTTTCGATTATCTTGAAACGAAGTTATCACATTATTTATTGCCCTCACAATGAAAAAGCCACCCCCAATATACGTTGTAGGTTTCCGATGGAAATTAGGGTTCAAATTTAATCAAAGAAAATTGATTAACAAATAAGCAAAGAAACCACATGAGAAACATTCAAGTCTATCCAGTCATGGAACCAGGGATGCATGCATTTGATAAATAAATATATAAAACTTAGTAATCATAGTCTAAATGAAGACTTACTCTATTTTAGTTGTGAGGAAAACGTGAAGCCTGACATCACCTTCATTAGGATTCCAATCTTTTTCTTCTGTAGCTCTCTTTTGCGATGAAGATTGCTTGGAGCATAAGCTTCCTACTCGGGTTCCTCATTGAGGGTTTTCTGAAAAACACCAAGACATATGATTGAGAATGCAATAGAAAACTTAATATTTAGTTTAAGCTTTTTGGTCAAGAAAAACTAAAAAAGCAACTGCATAACTAGTTCACATCTCCACTTTTCACGTGCCTCGTATCCTTTCTACAACAAAATCCTCGTCCTTGAAAAATGAGAACAAAAAATTTATAAGTAATCATCAAACAACAAGGGTAGATTTCTACTATGGAACATCATACACATAATTGATCGTTCTATTCATTGCAATTTTTTTAACCACCTTAAGAAAGGTTACTCTTCTCTAACTCAAAGAACCAATTTTAACTGTTTTTGTAATTAAAATTGTTTGAATCTCGATGAAAACAAGGACATTAAGATGAATAGATAAGGGATATTCCTGTCTATTTACTATTATTGCTTACCCTAATAAGAGAAAACGCTGAGTGACGACAAACTTAGTACAATAAACTATACAAGAAATCATGAGTTATTTCTTGGTAATATAAAATAATAATAATAATAATAATAATAATAATAATAATAATAATAATAATAATAATAATAATAATAATAATAATAATAATAATAATAATAATATGAATATGAAATCACTAATGGAGCAATTACAATGAATGCACTTCAGATCAGGCAGCATGAAGACATGGAACTATCAAAGCAGACACCACAAAACATCATATATCAATACAGTAGTAGTCAAACTAATGGCTGGCGTTATCAATGATGTATATCTAGGCTATGGATTTGGCAAACCCTCAGTAAGTAATCTTTCATTCAAGAATTAAATATTAAGAGCATATCTACCCGCCTATGTTATAATAAAAAAATGATCAAAAGAAAAAAGAAAAAAAAAAGAAGAAAATGGTAAGCAATGAATAAATAAGTAAAGAAACAAAATCATGGGGTTTGCCCATAGACTCGATTATTGATGGATTAGTTCAATACGGGATTGATTAGAAGGATATATGAGATAAATTAAGAAATTCATAGAACTTCCCTGACAGACTGCGTCTACACCCCTATCCTATCTCTGATAAAAGTGAAACTCATTTTAATAATTGTTACAGAATGAAATTTCCCAAACATTTGCCACAAAATAGTATCATGTTAATGCTATCACTAATTAGGCCCTACAAACAAAATAAACCAAATAGGCAAAATGAGCTGAACCCCGTTTCTCTGCAATGAGATAGATGTATAAAAAAAATTAATAGTTAAAACCCAAGTTTGGTAAATATACAAATTACAATGAGAAACCCCAATCCTTAGCTTGCCAATAAAATGGAAAAAGAAAGAATGGCACTAGCTAAGATAGAGAAAGAATTGAAAATCTTGGGTTGTTGTTCTGAATGAAATAGATAGATAGATGCAGGTAGCAGGGCATATGCATTATTCAATGAATTGAAACCTAAAGAATAAACAAACTTGTGGTCATTAGGGAGGGTTTACAAGAATAGGAGGAGCAAGAAATTGAGAAACAAAACAGGAGGAATGCACATGAAACACTAAAAATGACATGAAGACATTAAAACAAAGACCATAAGCAATCATGGACGAAGAAATCCAAGATTCACAACAATTACAACTGAGATCAAGCAAGAAAGAATTCAAAACCAAGAAATTTAAGATAGGCATGGGCATTGAATCAATTGAGACAGAGCAAAGAAGAAGTAATCCCATTAGGGTTCCGGTTTACAAACATAGAATGAGCGAGCAAAAAACAAACACAGAGATAGTCTAGATGCAGTATGTCAATGGAATTCAATTCAATCAAACGGACCTAAAGAATGGACAACGTACGAGGGGCAAGAATGGACAACGTACGAGGGACAAGAATGTACATGAAACCCTAAATTACATGAAAGGAAATGGAGATAGGAAGATGAAGATTTACCTGACGACCAGAGCTCCAAACCCTAACAGCTCTCTCTCTCGTTCGATCCAACTACTCCTCTGTCCCTCTCCTTTCTTCATCGCTTCTCTTCTCTTCTCTGCTCTGCTTTGCGTGTGTCGCTCGGCTCATAGTTCCGTTTATGGAAACTCACTCACTTGAATGTCTTTTCTCCGCTGGCCCTCTCTCGGTTCGGTTGTGCTTTATACGGTTATACCCCTATTAGAATTAGAAACTTGCATTTGTTTTGGCGGGACATTCGCTTTGTATTATGATTTTGGACTTTGAATCAAAATAATCTGATTCCTTTGTATTATGATTTTGGATTTTTGAACTCGAGTATATATTTCTTTTTACAATTTGGTGGTTTTGAAATTTGGTAAATTATGGGTATTATTAAGATATAAAAAATAAAAAAATTATTAATCTTTTCAAGTTTACTACAAAATTTGGGAACCCATGAATACAAAACGAAACCAACCCCCATGGTGATATTATCAAACTACCCTTTTAACATTTTTGATGATATTACCAAATTGCCCTTAGACATTCTGAGGTGTATACGGTTTCATCTCTTACTAAGGGGGGTGTATTGTATCTGGATTTTGTGGGCACTTTAATAAATTCCATGAATTCTGAAAATCCAAGTGTATTCAATTTGGATTTTAAAAAGTCCACAAAAGTCTAGGGGTATTCAATCAGGATTTTAAAAAGTCTTTCTGAAATCCACAAAGTCTAGGGGTATTCAATATGGATTTCAGAAAGTCCACAAAAGTTTTAGGGTATTCAAAATATCATTCATATTTATGGATTTGGAAAATCATGGATTCTCATGGACTTTGTAGTGTTAGGTATAAATAACAAAGTTCAATAGTTTGTCAGCCTTCATATCAAAGATTTCAACGTGAAAAAAAGTCTCCCAAAGTTCTTCCTTGTGCCAGCCACGAAGATGTTGGTTCCCATCATCTTGTTTTCTCGATTCTTTTTCTATCTTTGCATAAACACAAGAGAGAGAGGGAGATGACGATGACGATGACTGACCTGCCTTTACGTTTATACAAAATACACAACACTCCACCAAAAGCTCTATCTTTTATCACATTTTCTTCTTCTTCTCTGTAAATGAACGATTTTCATGGATTTCTTACAATCTCCATCATCTATCGTTGAACCCATGTTACCCCTTGTGTTCCTTTCCTGTTCCCTCTTGTCTATGTGCTTTCTCTTTGTGTTACTGTACAAGAGATTCAGGAGAGTCAAGGGAGACGAAGATGAATCAACCCATAACCCATTTTCAATCTGCAGATGTTCCCTTTCATCTACAATAAACAAAATCCATCAAAGCAATAAGGCCCACCAGCTGTTTGTAGAATTTCTTACTCTCTAATGTCTAATATATTTTGTTTGTTAGAGGATATGTCATTACCAACTTCTTTTTTATCTTGCAAATAATTAGAAATCTGTAAAAGTCGTTCATACAAAGTCCGTGGATTTTCATAAATCTCTAGAAAGTCTGTAGCAAAGTCTATGGATTTAAGAAATCAGCAGAAGTCCGTGGACAATTTAAAGAGTCCGTGGACTTTTCAAATTATTTATCAATTCCATAAGAATCCATATACAATACACTCCCCTAAGAGAGTGTTTGTTTTTGCTTCTTAACAGAGTCAGAAGTTCTTAATAAGAAGTGGGACACTTAAACAAGGGTGTCTGTTTTTACATCTGATCAGAAGTTGAAATTTTATATTGGAGTAAGCAACAGGGGGTGTTGATCACTTAGCACCGAGTGCTGACTCAAAAATTATTCCAATAGTAGCCTTCAAATTATTTTGTAATGACATTTGTTGCCCTCATCTTCTTAAAAACAAGTAGAGTTAAATTTTGACGATATACATTCATTCTCTTCACCAATCATTGTTGTTCTACCTACCTTCACAAGGACTCTTCAACGGTAAGAAACTGATCTTGTTTTTCTCATTCATCCTTGTTTTCTTTTTCCATATATTCAAATTTTTTTTTTTTGATTTATTTGATTCGGTGTGTGTGCGTGGAGTGTGGATTTGTATTGAACCTATTTTGCTCCCATTACCTTACATCTCTGTCACACAAGACATCCACGAATTTGTAGAAATTGTTTTGCTCCCATTATCTGACATCTTTGTCACACGAGACTATCAATCTGTCCCATTACCTGACATATTTGTTCCACTGTTCTGTTGGTCCCCTAGCATCTCTTAAAGGCTTTTGAAAATGGGTAGTCTAGACTCATTCATTAGCCAGCTTAGGCGTCTATGCACCTCAAGTTGGTGTTTATAGACCTGAGAAAATGTTGGGTCTAATATGAGTGCCTTATACATAAATAATTGAGTCATTTTCTATGTACTTTTGATAGTTTTTTCGAAGTAAAAGTTTAACTTGAAGGCAGTTTTGGCTACTTTTATCAATGAATCACCTTTAATGAGTTGTGAGCTACCAACAGAGCCTCATTTATCTAATGTTAGACCCCGCATGAGCTGCTAGGTCACACACCAACTCAAAGTGGATGATAATGTGTGTTTGTGTCCCCACTCCCAATCAAGCAAAATATGTAAGAACAAAACTTTTCCTTATAGTTGTTAGGCATCAAAACCTTAGAAATCCACTAAAACCCACAAAAAGTTTAAATGCAAGACAATTTGGTGAAATCACCATGCTAAAGATAACAAAGGAAGAAAAAGAACATTGTTATTTTGTGTATGTTCTTGGTCACAGTTCATACAATTTTGGCATATGTTTTTTTATGAGGAATTTTCTTTTTGATGAGAACATTTATTTTCTAGAATCATCCTAAGGCCCTATTGTTTATTTATTTATATTAATTTATTAATTATGATTGTAAATTTTAATAGATATGACTACCAACAATCAAAAAAGTTTTAGTAACGATGACGAGCTAAGGAGGAAATTCTTGGAGTTATGTCTCCAAGAATCAGCCAAATAAGGTTATGTGGGTTCATCCTTGAAACCTAAGTCATGGCTAACGATAGGAACAAGATAAAAGTGGAAGGTGAATTGGCCTCATAAAATATTCAAAAATCGTTGGGATTATTGTAAAAAACAATACCATATATGGAGAATACTTACAACAAAAACAGGTCATGGCTACAATGAAGAAACTCATACTTTCTCAATGCCACCCGACCAATAGGAAGCTTTTTGTAGAGTAAGATCCTTAAACCAATTTAAGTTTTACTTCAAGTAAATATTTTTGTTTGAAACCTAAGATTTGTTTTTTATTTTATTTTAAATTCATTATTTGATTTTAAACAGACATACCCAGATGCAAGGAAATTTAAAAAAGAGCCTTTGAAGGACCTTGACATAAGCAAACCCATATTTGAAGGAATTCTTGCTAATGGAGACAATGCATGGACTCCGTCAAGTGGGCAAGTGCATCAAGAAGAAGATATCAATGACTCTCAGGCACAAGAGGATGATCACTTTAATGGTTGCTTGGTTGAAGAGTTAGATGGAAGTGTACCCACACCCCGTTTAGAAAAAAATTGGGCAAAGTGATACAACACAAGCACAATCACAAAAAAATGGGTCACATCGTAAAAGAGACGAAGAAATTGGGAGCTTAATTGTGGAGTTGATCACCAAGACTAATACATTTGAAGAAGAACGCGCCAACAAGCGCAAAACTGAAAAGGAAAAGGTCCCAACTCTTGATAAATGTGTGATTTAAATGAATGAAATGAGAGATTCATACGGATTGACATATGGTTTATACCATAAGGCATTGAAGGCGTTTTGCGAGTGTGAAAGTTACAGGGTGGCTTTTGTGATGATGACAGAGATTGATGACAAGATGACTTTTCTTGGGACCATTGTAGGATTTTAGGAAAATTGAGATTGAAAATGTTGCGTCTTTCGTAGTTTGTTTAAACATTGTTAGAATGATAGGTTGATTGTCATAGTTTTGATTAATTTAGAAGACATTGTTTTTACATTGTCAAATTGTGTTAGCTTGTTTAATTTTGAAACTATGGTTGAATGTTAGTTTATTTTAGCTTGTTTAATTTCAAAACTATGGTTGAATATAGTTTATTTTAACTTATTTTATTTTGAAATTTATTTTTTTCATGTTTGACTCGTATGTAAGTATGCTCATAGGTAATATGTAACATGTCATGACCTAAAGAGTCGAATTATTTGATTGTGATAATTGTTATTTAAACACGGGATACAATTGTTTTTATACAAAGTGAAGAGAATCAAATGGAAAATTTTGAGACTCATGACACTTTGGGTGGCACTATGTTTTAAGAAAAAATGGGTCGAACGACAAAAGTTGAACACTTCCTCGCTTAATGGAAAAAAATATATTCAAGAACTCTTGGAAGGATCTTTAACCCAAATCTATGAATTAATGAGGACGAGTAAGAGTTCATTCATTGCTTTATGTGAACATTTTCGAGAAAAGGCATGGCTCATAGATAGCAAACATGTAGATGTGGAACAAAATATGGAAATATTTTTTTATGACCATAAGTCATAATGAGAGCAATCAAATGACCAAACATCGATTTCAACATTCTGGTCCAACAATTAGCAAGTGCTTTCATGAGGTATTGTCGGCAATGATGCATTTTTCCATTGAAATGATAGTTCCCCCAAACTTCAATGAACAAACGATGGGAATTATCTCACAATCACATAGACATCTTTGAGAAGGGATATTCAAAGGTGTTATTGGAGCTTTAGATGGAACACTTGTCAGTGCGTCTATTCCAGCCGACAAGCAAATTACGTTTAGAGAAAGGGGTGGTGGACTTTGCTACCAAAATGTGCTGGCCATTTGTGATTTTGACACGAAGTTTATCTACGTGGTTGCTGGTTGGGAAGGAGTTGCACATGACTCTAAAGTACTTACAGATGCATTGTGTGGACCACATTTCAAATTTCCTTTACACCCCCCCCCAGGTAAATTTTTATTTATATACTTGAGGGTTCGAGGTTTGGGCTCTAGGGTTTGGGGTTGGGGGTTGGGGGTTGAGGGGGTGAGGGTTTAGGGTGTAGGGTTTGGGGGTTGGGGTTGGGGGTTGAGGGTCGAGGGTCGAGGGTTGAGGGTTTTGGGGGTTTGGGGTTCAGGGTTCAGGGTTTTAGGGTTATAGGTTTTAGGGGTTTGGGGTTTTAGTAAGAATGGAAAGGGAAGACAAAAGAGTGTTAAGAGTTGAATCCTTATTTACCAAGTTGACGGGAGGGATCCAAATGAAGAGCCAACAAACTTTCCTTTTAATTCGGAATAAACTCCTTCCTCCTAGAGGTTGTTACTCTGTGTTGCAATGTGTATGGGACCACTTGCCTAACAATTGATGAATCTTGTGTAGGATGTGGTGACTTTGTCAAGTTGTCTTCCGACTTTTCCCATTTACTCTTACATTGTTCTATTACCTCAAGGGTGTGTAAATTTTGCCAAGTTTTTAGCATTTATTGGACTATGCCAGGATCTAAGTGTGGTCTTTGGGTGCTCCAACCATATTAGCATTGGGAGGCTAGTGTGAAGAATCATACCCTACACTAATCATAAGTAGTCTCATCTCCTAAGAAGCACGAGTTGCCAGATGTATTTTAATTCTCTTCTATAATTCATTAAAACTAACTAAATCAAAGCTGGTTTGTTCTTGCCTATCTGCATGGAGTTTACTCTTTCGTGTATTCTCCAATCCTCTTTTCGTGGCAACGAACACATATCTAAAATGTGAAACCTTGTTATCT